>WBNO01019305.1:598357-619046 GCA_013400575.1 Peucedramus taeniatus
CCCCCCCACCATTTAGGAATAATTCCAAAATAAAGAAATTATCTACTCCTTGGAAACAGCAATAATCTTAACATTTCTTTCTCAATACAGTAAACACAACAGGGAACACAGAGCTTTAAATTTCCCCAGCTGCTAGGATATTTGGAGTGGACACTAGAGAGCACCCATTTTCTCCTCAGGTAACTTGTGGAGCTTGCTGCTGTGACAGGTCACCAAAAGCAAGTATTTGCCAGGATCCAGAACTGAGCTGAATGTGCAAATGAACATGCACAGACACACCCCCCAATATTTATTTATACACATATTTATATATAAACAGCCACCACTTTTAGAAAGGACAATAACAACATCAAAGGAATCTGTTGAACAAAGGTGCTCTTCATTTGCCATGGACTGGCCTTTGTTGTAGACAGACTGGGCTCTGCCTGGTCTCCATGGGTTCTCCAGTGGCCTGAGTCTGCTCAAATCCCAAATCCCAAACAAGCAGCATTGGTGAGGGTGCTGGATACATTGTAGATGACAGCAACAAGCTTATGGTTAGTACGTGAACACAAGCAAAGTATGCAAGTCGCTTTATTAAAAGCATATCCATTGGGCTGCTTCTGCCACTTACAGTGGCCAATAAATTCCCTCTGTCCTAACACACTCGAAGTGCCAGGATACATTATTCAGTACATGAGTAATCAACCACATTCTTTTGGCTAATAGTAAGTTGTTGAGCTGGACTCTTCATGAAGGTCAATCGCAACACCGCTGTGGTAGCTGCAGAGCATGACAGAGCCTCATTACCCACCAGGCTAAAACAAGGATCCGTGCAAGGATCCTGTGTGATGAAGGTAACAAGGTTCCCAAGTGGGCAGAGGCACTTTTGTGGATGATCAAGCTGTAATGTCACATCAAAAAACATGGGAAGGGACTCAGCACCCAGTCAAGTGGAGGACGAGGTGTTCATGTAGCCACCAGAAAAACCAGTTGGCCCACTGGATTTTCTCTCTTTGCATGGAATGGTAATTTGGGTTCTGAAGGGTAACTGGGGAGTTGAACTTGAGGGTGGCCTCGGTACCTTGGGGGACTCTGTGCCAACTGCTGTAAAGGAACCGAGCAGGGGCTGTGGTAACAGTACTTTTTCTTGTAGATTTTCAGACTGGGCAAGCTGTTGAACTCCTGTATTAATACTGTGCTCTGCAGCTGTAGTGCTTGCCAGAAAAGAAAGCCCCTCTAGTTTAGGTTTTGTAACATTCTCGTGCATGGGTCTGTTCTCTCTCTCTGTTTGCATTAGGTTAAATGCTGCTGAAGTAGACAGGCCTAATTATGGTCTTTCATTCAAGATTAATATGAAGCCATTAGGCTGGTTTATGCAACCAGGTAGCTGAGCAATAGAAACATCTAAAAGAAGTATGAGGCAATGTTGCAGGCTGAAACCATGCAATCAGCAGGCTTTCATTGTGAAAAGGCATGGGAAATACAGGAGTGAGCGCTGCCTTCATCCACTGACTTGAGACAAAACTCAGCAAAGATGAGACAGGGGCTACCAAACCCACCAGCAGTCCAGCTCAGACTGGGGCCTGAGCTAAACAGGGGAGCTTGCCAATCCCAATGCCCCCATTGGTGATGGTACTCAGCAAAATAAGCTCTAGAAGCTCTTTCCCACTGACATGGACAATTGCCCAATTCACTGCCAGCTTCTTCTCCGAGCAGAAATGCCTCAAAGAAACTTGGATGTTTTTCTAATTGCTGGACCAGGAAAGCGTAATGGCACAGTAACGCTTCTGGAAGCTCTCTCCCTCTATGCTCCAAAACATTGTTCTGCTTACTTTTGCAGTTGTGCTGCTAGGTGAGATGCAGGGAGAATTTCTTAGTAGTTAACTGGGTCTTCACTAACTTGGTTAATGCCATCCTAGCTTTTTTGTAAAAGGAGGGATTAGATGACATGTGAGAGACAATAATTAACAGAGGAAAATCAATTGAAGAAAAATCAAAGTTTGATTGTAAGGAAAGAACATAGAATTTCAATAAAGGATTTAGGAAACAGAGCTTATGAGACAATAATGGAATTTTGGGTAAATAATTGGTCTGAATATTAACATTTGCTAGCAAACTATATTTAAACTCTTTCATTGGTTTTAAGATAAATTTCTTTTAAAAAGCCCAGCATGCCTTTTGTCTTGAAGCTTGGAGGAAAGAAGAGAAATGTACCCCCAGGGCTGAACATGCACAACCACTTGAATTTTTCATGTACTTCCACTCTACTTCCACTTCCAAGGGAGAAACACTGAAAAGAAGATACTGATACGGCAGGCATTGCATAGTGCTGCTGTGGGACATTCCTGCCTTTTATGCCTAGGGCATGAAAGGACCTTTTTGGAGAGAAATTTCTTTTGGGCAACACTCTTGATGAGTGTGAACAGGTTTTAATCATTTTGAAAGTGGGAAGGAATTTGTATACTTCTATACACCCAACAGGTATCTTTGATTTCCAATTACGCTACTGTGGATGGACAACTGCAAGCATTTTCAGGCAACTGGTCACTTCTTTTTCAGCTCAGATGGCAGAAAAGCACCAACCCTTATCCCTTCACATTTATCATTTTCATCAGGGCAGAATGCAGAAGTGACAGGTACTTTCCAAAGAGGCAGTCCCTATGTAGAACAGACACTCTTTGCTTAATACTGTCATGATTTCCAGCTTCCACTGCAAAACACAGAACTTTAATTGTCAGGAGCTAGAGAGAGCACATGCATGCACACACACATTAGGCACTTTGTTTTATTTTGCAAAAAAAAAGTCTTTATATATAAACGATTTCATTCTCTCTCAAAACATTCTACAACTATACAGCTGTTTGCTCCATCATTTGCATAGGAAATACCACAATACAAAAATAAGGTTGGAGGGGAGGCAAAAGAAGCAAAACAGCAAACAATTTCTGCATGTGTTTCCACGTATAAACATTTGAAGCCTTACAAAATTATTTACATCGTTTGTCAACTATTTACATTGAGAGCAACATTTCTAACTATAACAAACAAAACTATAATTTATCAAGTATACGTAAAATTGTCTTAAAAAAAGAAGAGTCTATCATATACCACAAATAAATAAAGACAAACAACAGTTTTAACAAAGCTAGGTTTTCCTGCAAGACCCTTTTTTTGGTATTTTGATTGTCTATTCTAGCCTTTGGTTGACAGCTCAATATTACGGCTTGTGAAGTTCAGACACTTCTTAGGTTTGTTTGGTTTTCTCCTGTCGTCTGGCCAAATCCTACGTGGTGTAACCTCATCTTTGGCCCCCCCATCTACGATTTCAAGGCTGAGCACGGTGGATCAAAGTCATTGTTAGCATAAAAGGGCACCATTTCATTGACTTCAGTGGAGTTTCAGCTACTTCTGTAAGCAGTACATTTTTCCCTGCGTGTGTCAATCTGAACAGTGGATTAACTAAACTGCACTGTAATTTTAAAAAAAATTACTGTATCGGTTACCTTCTAGTAAATTTTGTCCAATATCCACATGAAACTAGATCATACTGGTGCTGAACCAGCTTAATATGTCTATGTATGAAAACTGCATCCTAAATCCTTCTTTTTAAAGTGATACTAAGTTTAGCTTATAGTAAGAGGTTTAACATTCTGTGTTCATTTTAGCTATCCCCGCTATTTCAGCTTCCAACATTGACTTTACAGTTCATTCTCCATGTTTTGCCCTTTTACGCAATTTGAAAACAAACTCCTGCTTTGAATATTCAGTGCACACCATTGAGTTAACAGGTACAAAACATCTGACTAAATTGGTACTATTTTGAGAGGTATTTAAGTAACTTTTTTTATAAATGTGCCATGTTATCAAATGTAAAACAACTGCTTCTTTCAGATGTTTCTTAGAAAACTTTTGTATTAAACCTAAAAAGCTGATTTGCATATTTACAAAATCTTTGTCGTAGCAAACATGCAACACACAGAACAAAATGCTTTGTTCTATGGCTGTTTATGAATTTTTCTATGTACTTTATATCCACAGAACGGCTTAACATTAAAAAAAAACCCCACATGTACTTAAGTATGTCCAGTAAAAACCTGACAGATTACAGTTCATGGCTTTTCCACTGTGTGCATTCATCTGCATCCTCTGGTTAATTTGTTTACTAAACATTGTCACAATAATGACAGTGCTTTGGTCAAAACACTGCAAGAGGAAAAAAAAAGTATAAAGCTGCAATGTGTTGAGATATAATACTTGTAAAGAGATGAAACCTGCTGACTAAAGCCATATACATAATGAAAGCAAACAAACGACTGAACACTCTGGTAATTGTGATACAGTGTCTTCCCTTTTTCTGCATAAATATACAAAATATACATTTCCAGTTCCTTTTGAGATCTCTTTTAAGTGGATACACTCAAAAATTCAACTAATTTCAGTTGTATGTCGAGAGTCAATGGGAAATTGCATAGATACGGAACAGCCTCAAGGACCAGTCCAGCTCTTAGTTCTGATGCCTCTTCATGTGGAGCGCCAGGTGATCGGAGCGGGAGAAGCTGCGGTTGCAGACGGCGCACTGGAAGGGCTTCGCCCCCGTGTGCTTCCTGTAGTGGCGCGTCAGCTCATCGGAGCGCGCGAACCTCCAGTCGCAGCCTTCCCACGTGCACTTGTAGGGCTTCTCACCTGAAACAGAGCACGCAGAAATGAACTCTCAGCTGCCGCTCCTCAGCAGAAAAACGACGTGAGCCCACACTGAATGGCATCGCTCTTCCACTACAAACAAGGAACTGACATATCCTAATTATTCACAGCTCTACTCATCAGCCTCAAACCAACAGCCCCTTTGTTTTTTCCAGCAGATTTTGCTCTTGAAAATGGGATTTAATACCTCATTAAAATGTACAAAACTTTCAAACATGCAAATTGGAGAGAGCTACGGTACGGAAATGCAGAGTTAAAAAGCCTCCATGACACCAAAACATGCTCCTTTACACTCACGACAGTATGAGAGGGAGTAGGGGGAAAAAAAAAGCAGTCTCATATGACAATCAAGCCTGGTTTGTAATTTACACTTGCATCTTTCAAAAATGGGTAAATTAAGTTATACAGAGCTTTTTTTAAGAAGTCTGAAACGGGAAAGAAGACTTCTATAAGGATTCTTTGCAGTGTGCAGATCTGTTCAAAAGCTTCTGATGTGTGAAGAAAGGGACACAGTGTGCTACAAACACAACGGGGATAGTATTTCCTAAAATGTCACAAGCAATAAAAACTTGTGGTATCCTGCCTGGGGCTAGCTATAAATAGGAGAAATCACCTCCAAGTTCAAAGCACTCATTTTCAGAATGAAATGTCTTTATAGGTGCTTAAATAGCCATATTTTAAGATGGCAAGTTCTTGCTGTCTTCAGCAGTCTATACTGACGTAAGAGGAACACAGCATCTCTGAAAACTTGCTGTGTTACAGCAGCAACTGGCCCAGGCCCCTGAAATGTTTTTATTCATCCATTTTAGAACTAGAAACACAGTATTTTAAGCATGCCTACAATTTACAGGTGTTTGTTGAAATAGGAGAAACATGGAGTCACAAAGCCATGATGACTTCTGTGTGAAACCAGAATTTTACATGCGTACACCTGCTTAGGAGCTTGTGTGGGCATGATGTCACCATATAAGCAAGCTTCATATAAATAAAGAGGTTAATGTTTGATGTTGTTTGACAAAAAACACCTTGCAGCTGGGAAAGTGCATTGCTATCTATATATTTTGTATTAATTTCACCCATTTGGCAAGAAGAGAAAGAAAACCAAGCGTATCAAAGCACTTGGCAGAAACTTCCTCTGGAACAGAAACTGACCAAAGTTGAGCTTTTCAAGCAGTTCTTTCTAATCTATCTTAAATATCTTCTACATCCTCACTGGTCCCAAACCTTTACACTGACAGTCTCAATCCTACTGCAGAGTGAAGTGCCTCCCATTTTTCCCTGTTTTACTACCATACATGCACGTGGAAGAAAGAGAGGAGCAGTATCCCACAATCAGAGTGCTTATTCTGCATCAGTTATGCAGGTAACAGCAGCTGAGAAGCTCCAAAACATTCCTTCAGAGGCACTTATTTGTCATGTCGATGAAATTATGAAACTGCTTTTGTCTGGGAGTTGCTACTGCTTTGTCTGATCAACTAGAAACTTTTCATCTACTACTGAGTGCAGAACCAGCCCTTTGCTGATAATGGAATGGGGATGAGACTTTGCACTGGCAGGTGTGCAACCAGAACTAGACCTTTTCAAGAAAAACTAACCACCCACCCAACCAACAACCTCTTTGCATCAACAGCAACTGGGATTTATTGAAATCCTGGTGGAAACATAACATCCCTTAGGGAAAACGAGAGCCCAGCATCATCTCTCACAGAATTTGTAATTATTTGGTGGATCACAAATCGGAACAGAAATCATCAGAGATTTCTGTCACAGCTCAATTAAATTCTGATGCGCATTGAAGACGGGAATGATCTATCACAGAGGGTTCTTTTTTGCTCTGTGCAACACATACTGTAGGGTAAAATACAGACTTCATTTAAACCCAGTGTGTAAAGCTTTTCTACCACCAGTGAATCCAGCTGAGAACACATTTGGTCTTCACAGCAGAATGACAGGAAAGGTCCCTATTCAGTGAGGGATCTTTTGCACTACATAGATGATCCTCAGTGTATTTTAACTGGGTTAACAATGGAGGCTGTAAAAGCCTGTGTTGCTGATCCAAAGGCACAGCACCGGGGAGATGATCTTTGTGTTAAAGCACATGTGCACACATAGAGATTACACAAAAGTATTACTCCTGTATTTCAAATGTCTTAATTGAGAGACTGTGTATTTAATTCTTTTCCTCCTTTCTTTTTCCTTTTCTACCTGTTTCCTTTAAATTCTTCTTTAAAAGTTTTAACCCAAAACTGCCACATTGCACTTGAAGCTGAACTCACAGTGCTGTGAGTCTGACACCATCACTGTCCAGGGAGAGCATATTCAGTCAGGCCTCTATCTACTCCAAATGCTTCTTGTGTTTTGTAGAATTATATAAGGAATGACAGAGAAGGTAAAGAGGGCAGGAAAATAGCACAAGTTAATGAAAGCCTAGTAATATCCAGTCCGGACTGGAATGGGGACCCGGAGATTAAGATCTGTTTCCAGTCTGGCACTGAGGAGGCATGAAGTACACACATCACTGAGTGTTGGACTATGCTGCACTGTAAAAGCAGCCTCAAAGTTGTCCTGTGTTGGTGACACCTGACCCTGTCAGAGTCCAAACAACAACAAAAAAAAGCTGTCCCCTGTTAAAACTTTTCCTAACATGCGAGGAGTGTCAGCAGGTGTTGTGAAGGCTCCTGGCAGAGGAAGTGCTGGCGTGCCAGCAGTCTGGGCAGCAGCGATCCCTGTGCCCTGCTGGGTGCCACAGCCTCCCAGACAAGGCTGAGTCCCACAGCCAGAACCCTCATCAAACTCCAGGGCACTCAGCTTCATAGAGACACTGTTTAGAAACTCACCACACTGTCATGGTCACACCACTGCCTGCCACAACCACGAATCATCCTGGACAACAGCGCTGCTCCGGGGAAAAGCTCAGGCAGTGCCACGGAGAACAGCACCACTCCTCCTTGCTGGCAGACTTCTGCAGACCTGAGCTAAACCAAGCACTGCTCAGGGGATGAGCAGAGGCAACAAGCTGGTGCCTTTCTCAGATTGTTTTAATAGTGTTACTTTTATGTACTGGAAATTAAAGCCAGAACGCTGCTTTTAACCCCTGCTTTGGCCAACAGTGAGAACTGGAAAATATATTTTTAGTGCCAGTGTAGAGGCCCCGATTATTTTGAATAAATCCTAGGGGTAAAATACTGAATATCTATGTTTGTAATGCTAGTTTCCGTTGGAAAGTTTTATTTAAGGACTGAATCAATTTCAAATGTTTTCCTTTTGGGCAAGAAGGAAGGGGGTAAAAAAAAGTAGGTGGAGATTAACTTTCACTCCTTTAGAGCAAGCAGAAGAACAGCTAGCTGGTAGTGTTTTCTCTCTCTCAACCTATACACATGCTTTTTGTCATTTAACAGAAATAAGAATTTGGTTTAAGCTCCTGCAAGCAAGAGGAAAAGAGTCTCACATATTTTCTGAAGTGATCCTATCCTTCGCTGTGCCGACTTTAAAGGTCTGAGAAATCTGGGTTGAAGACTTTTAAAAAATCAGGTATACACAACAAGGGACACTGAACTCTTTATCCACTGTTTTCGTTGGCTACATAGTAATGTAAGATTTGTTTACTTTAATGATTGTGCGAAATACAGTAGCCGTAAAGTTTCAGAAGTATTTGGTTTTCCTCCCGCAATTTAGGGCTTCTATAGGGTGTTAAACCAAGAATGCCACTGGTCATCAAACACGAGGGCAGTACAGCTCAGTTACTGGAACACGATCATGGTATCAAACAGATATTTCACTGTAAAAGCAAGAAAACAGCTAACTCCTCCACTTCAGGGGAGCTTCCACGGGATTTGTTAGAATGTCAACACTGTTCAACTAAAACACCATGGAGGAAGCTGGTACCGATTTCCAGCCAAATAGCACACTCCAACCCTTTCTTCCCAAGCCAGAAATATTATACACAGCACTTCTGGGAAACAGAACTGCTTTCCTTTAAATTATACTTCAACAGGATAGGGATTTCATAAGTTTAATTGGATTTCTGCACAACCTCCTTCCAGTATCAATGGTTTAAAATATTTTGCTAGGCTTATACATCACAAAATATATTTTTAAGTTCTTGAGCTCTTAATATGTATCCATTCTCCAGTTAAAAAAAATACATTTGTGGAGCATGAGAATGAGACTTGTATTTGAGCACAGAAATTTTAAGCCCTAATGTTTAGATTGGAAAGCCTTTTAAAGAAAGCACGCAGCAAGAGATAAGGGGGTTTAACCTGAAAGGAGACTATTTTGCTTCCCAAGTGTCTATTTGTTATAAAAAAATTACACATAATGCTGTGAGATTACAAGGATGTCAAGAAGATGTTTAGATGTTCACATATAACGTGCTACGCTAACCTGCCACTTCAACAGATAAAATCTCCCGCAGCAGATCACATGGTTCAGGTTTCTTATCAATACCACAAGAGAGTGGTCTGGATCAGTAAAGTACCCACATTGTGTTGCCTCTTCTCCCTTTAATTTATCTTCTGATTCAGTTGAGTCAAAATGCACCAATGGCTTTCCTAACATTTAATTCTAGTCGCTGGCAGTGGCCCTCATGGCCATGCTCATTTGGGTAAGGCACAGTGCCACCAGGGCTGGGGGGGGAGACAGTCATTTTGAAGACAGACTCTATCTTCAACACGCAGCCTCTGTTCAAGAACATGCTTCTGTTTAAAACTGTTTGGAAAAAACAAGTCACTGACAGTCTCCATTATTGATGAATCTCCCCATTAACAAGAAAATAAGCTTCCTTATTTCACCAAAGAGTTTTATGACTTTGTTTCTGCAATTCGCTGCTAAGACAGCTTTCTTTAAAAATAAAGTTGTAAACAGCAAGGGCTGGATTTTCAAACCTAAAGTTAGTTAACTCTATTGGTATGCAGAAATCCAAATACAGATATTACACCAGCCAATGCCTGCTACTTTACTTGTCTCCTATCAGAAATTTGTCAGAGCAGTGAGTTTGGAACTTCCTTAAGGAATAACAAATAGTACACTTTTCAGAGACTCCAAAATCACAGCACCTGATTACAGCTCATAAGGGTATAAAAGTATAAAGGCAGCCCCCCCCCCCATCCCCCCACTCCAGTCTTGCAATCATTTTAGTATTACTTGTGCTTATTATGGAACTACCTCTAGCAGCAAGTGGTTGGCCTTAAAAAATAATCAGGTAGGTGTGATAAAATTGTGGCAGGCAAAGCAGAAGTTTCTGTACCAAAACTGCACCAGTTATGTACATAACCTTTATCATATCCAGCTTTAAAACGGATTATTAAAAAGATTTATGTTGTCTCAAAGATTTCTGGTGCATTTGTTTCTAAATTTTTCACGTTAACATCAGTTGTCCTAATTTCCTGACATCTATAGCCTCACATTTTAGGAAAAAAATAAGAACAAATGAAATAGTTTTTTCTGTTTTAGTTTGCTTGAAACAGTGTTTCTATAGCTCACAGCACCATCATTTTAAACTCTGACTGGGTGACTGGACCTGAAAGCAATTACTGGGGTGCACGTTGGCAAGCATTCAGAAGTTTTTTGCTCCCAACATTTACCTAAAATCAGATCTTTTTCTTACTGACTAAGTGCTAAGTGCTGTAGTCGTCATTAAAAGAAGCTTCTAGGTTTGATTTTGGGTTTTTTTTCTGTTCTTTTTGAGAAAGAACAGAAAGCTGGATTTTCAAAATAAGTAATCCCTCAGGTGTTTAAAAGATCCTTAGTGCACTGAAATTCTCAGTTATCCAAGATGGAGATGGATGAGAGGGCTGACAGCAAGCCAGGTACATCCAGCTTATTCTGTGTGTGACAAAACCAATCTAGTCCTTGGAACATCCGTCCACAAATGGTATGAATGAGCAACACATGCTGCACACTTCTAAATGCAATAAGGTCTCTGCCTACTATAGCAGTGGCTAAAGGGCTACCATTAAATAATACTTCACAATGAAACAGCATTTTAAGGAATTTTGTAACAGAGAGCTTTGAGCTCAGCACAAAGTCCGATTGCTGATAAATGAAGCATGAACAGGAATAAAAGATAACTCACTGGTGATCAAAGAGGACAGTGAAAGGAATTCACTGTCTGACTACAGAGGGGCAGAAGGCATTACCTTCTCAGCACTCCCACCAGTGCTAGAAGCACACTTATTTTGTTAAGTGTTGTCTTATGCTGTTCAAGGATTAGTGGGGAATCTTGACTGCCCTGTGCAATGGTTTATTTTCTTTCTGGTATAACATTCTGTCTTAACAGAGGTGGTCTCTCTTCAAGAAGATATGCAAACACAGAGGAAAGGAATTTTTTTTAAGTAGGTTTATAAGAAATCCATGCCATTTGGGGTGCACGGCTGTGTCTACACATCCTGTGCTGAAGAACACATTTCCTCACCTATGCCTGTGGTACAAGAACTGCTCTTTAGCTCTCTCACCAATAACACTGGCTTTTGTACGGTCAGATAAGAGGTGCTCTTAAAATGGAATTTATTAAACACATACTCTAAACTTCCAGATTTCCATCTACTGTATGCACACACACACTAAGAGAAAAAAAATAAAGCAATACATTAAAGGTATTTTAACTCAAAGCAAAGCACTGTACACTCACCAAAATCAAAGGTTTTAATATGTCCTTAATCAGAGTTGTTAGAGATCCCTGAATATAAATAATGCAGCCTGACAGGACAGGAATGCTGCTACCAAGATACTCAGACTAAACTAGGACATTACTTAAATGTTTCTAATCTTTCACCAATGGGAGGTGCAGGTCATCTAACAAACAACAAGCAACACACTACCCTGGCTGGAACCAGGAGTCAATCGTCCCAGTCAAGCCTCAGAAATTAATTACAATAAGGAATGTCTGATCAAATAATGGAAAGTTTTAATCACTGGCAATTGCTGTGAATCTTAGGACTATATTAGCCTATGTAGGGCGGTCTCAAAATGAACTATATTTAAAGCTGGTCTCTTAGGTCAACAGTTTCCTTATCAAGAATCAAATATCCTGGAACTGAAGTTTAATCCTCTCAGGGAGCAATTGACAGAAACAACAGTTTTTTTAAGCTTTCATGCTTAGAGGGACTTTCTAGGCTTTTAATCAAAAAGAAAATATTAGGCTTTTCTTTTCAGTGTCTAAAATCTAACAGGAATACCCTCACCTGACACCTCAGAATTTATTTCCTGCCTCATGAAAGTTGTATGCTGGATGCCGGAGAGAATGATCAGTAATGTTTAAATAAAATTTCGGTTTACACTACTAAGATTTCAACCTCTTTTGAGCAACACATTCAAACACTTCCCATTCAGCATATGACTGCAGATAAAGAACCAGATCAATTATTCCCAAGGCCTGTGATCATTCATGAAGTGTTTTAAAAAAATGCATTATTTTCCCTTAAACTGTGGTTTGCACAGGGAAATAATGTACTTCCATTTCTCACACAAGCAACTAATGGATTTAGCAGAATTCATAAATAAAAGATACTAACATACCCTTCAGCAGTGTCTAGCAACACTGCACTTTAATGCACTTTGTCAACAGTTTTCTTTAACTCTCTTCGACATTTCCTTATGGTCTCCATCAATGATAGCATTTACTGACAGCCCCTTAAAGTGTAATCTATGCAACTCACCCATTTAACAGGTCAAAGAAGCTGGACCTGCACAGAAGTATTACTTAATTGCTGTTTTCACGATTTCAGGATAAGGTTTGCTATGGCTGCAACCGTGAGCAAGGCAGAGTCTCCTGGGGCCTCCATCCCTCAACTGCACACCATGAGCAAAATCCCTCACCAAACTCTCAATATGATTTGGGTTCATACATGTTTTCCCAACGTGTTTTTCTTCCAGCAGGAGCCCAACTACTACTTGTCTTCCCTCCGAACCAGGCTTCCCTTCCTGAATTCCCGGGCAAACGGCACCACCCTTAACAAGCGTCCCTATACAGGTATGCTGAACTGAGAGCACCTAGTCCCAGAGACTGCTGAAGTCTACTGCTTACAACTGGTTCTAATTCTGATGCACCATCGGTCTAATTCTGGATCTATTGAGGCAGAGATCTAAAATAAAATAAAATGTTTAACACCTTGAGGAACCGCACAACTCAGCAGCTGTTCCATGCCTATATAAACATTTCAAATAACCAGGGACAGTGGAAGTATTTTGAGTGCATCTCATTAGGGAAATGCCATTTCTCTTGAGTTATCTCGGCTTCCACTTCCCATCACCAAATACAAGCTAGATCTATAGATAGAGACGAAATAGTTCTACAGTTAATGCTAGAAACTATTAATGGCAAGCCCACCATGTGACCAGAGAACATGCCTGTACAAAGACTCTGTATACGGAAAACCAGTATGCAGCTGGAAAATGTCCTCAATGTGCATGCCTTGATGTGTTCAAAACAATCACAGATTTTCCTCTTAAAAACATACACAATTCTGAAGTGTGCAGCTGCTCACAGAAATAATTAACCCCCCTACCGACCCTGTAGCATACAGGCATCACAGTCCAGGTGCCCGCGCAGGCCAACAGTCAACATCCACAATCCAAACATTTGGCATATAAAGAAATCTAAAAGGATACATTATAGGACCGCTGTTTCTAAACGATTACACGATATATATGTATATACTCGGACGCCAGAAGAACTGAATGAAGTTTATCTGCAATACACAAGTAACTGCTTTTCCCTGAGATTTGGCACACGTTTCAGTTTGGACATACCGCCGCTATGCCAGAGCTTTCAGGTGGCTTTGCTGCTGAACAGCCCGCCATAAACGCACAACCCCCTCACACACTAGATACCGCAGTTGCACAATGCCGGGTACGAAACAAAACTTGTTCCGTGATGAACAGGCAACATTATTTTAAAAGAAACTACCTGCTTCAAAAGGTCAAAAATCCAACCTGTTTTGAAAGATGTTCTAATAGGGACTTTAAAATACTGTTTCAATACTTTAAAATACCATTTTACCTGTTTCAGAAGTAACCAACATCAAAATCAGGTATCATATTGAAGAGTTTTAAGGTATTAAAATGTACCACACATCTGCTCCAGAACTGCATGGAAATGGATGAAAAATGTTCTCTATCTTTTCAACACTTGAACCTCTGTTCATATTCTGTTTTGGGGTTGCCAGCTTACCAACTAAAATTTGTTTCATCGTGAACAAATGGTAAAGCACTATGTTGGGAAAGAAAAACGTGTACCTGCTTCAGCAGCTGGTACAAACACATAACCCTGTCTTAGCTCTTAATGGGAATACTAGATTCCTGATCAACAGCAAGAGTCCAGTGTAACTACATTAAATCAGCATAACTATATCACTTTATACCACCTGACTTGGTGTAAGGTAAACAGCTTAGGAACACCTAAGAAGAAAAAGATATGGGATTTTCCTCTTGCCCATTTCCTACAGGTTTTTTAGATGTGATTCATAAAATCTGACAGTGTGTTTGTATCTGAACTGAAAAAAAATAGACTACAGCCTACATTCCATCTACCAAAAGTAACATTTTCCTTAGGTTTGTTCTCAAAGAACATCTACTAAACCCAGGGAAAGCCTTTCAGAAGAGAAAGGTTGCTAAATAAATACTGTGAAAAGGCTGAGATTTTCCAATACAAAAGGAAAACCATGAGGTCTGTCTTGACTTTTAATGGCAGACAAACTTTGCTGCAGGCTCTTTTATTTTAAGATGACAGATTGCTGAGAAGGGTGGGGACTGGTTGGGATGAGAGAGACTACAGCCAATTTTAAAAGGTATTGTTAAGAAACTAAGAATAAGGAGAGAACAACTTCAGTGGTCCATGATTACTAAAGAACGGGTTTAGCCAGATAAACAGGTCTGCTATCCCTGAAGGGATTTGAAAGAATATCACACACAACTTTATTAAAACAGCTTACGTGATATTTGCTTTAGACTTCGAAGGTAAAAGCTTCACAAAGTCCTTTAAAATGTTTTAAAACTGAAAAATCAAAACTTATTAGTGCTGTATGAATTCACAGTTCTGGGGGGATGGGATGAACAGAGGAACACCCCCTAATTCAGCCCTCGGCATTGATCCCTGTGGAGATCAATAGCAAGATTTCCTTGCACTCTAGGGGAAGGCTGAGCAACTTCACAGATTTCTTGTGTTTGCACCCCTTTACTTTAGCATTCCTTAATCGATCAAACGTTAAGTCAGAGATCTGGCTCTTGAAACACTCTTCAATCGTATGTTAAGGCAGAGATCAGAATCGCTGCTGGAAATCTTCAAGTATGAAGTGAATATTCAGGAGAGTTAAACTAATCCAAACTCTGAAATACTGCAGGTAACAGGATACGGACTCACATTCTTGCATGCAATGCACGCTTTAGACAGTTTATCCCTTCATTCACCTCCCCAGAAGACCCTTTGTATTACAGACCTGCTTAAGTTCACTAGATTTTTATCTAAAACAACATTCTTGTTTCCATGAATACATCAGCTCCTCTGACCTTTGCACATTTTATCCACATTTCTAGGTAAAAAAAGTGAAGGCAACAATAAACATTAGTGACCCTAAGCAATATATGCTAGCCATGAGGTATGTATTTCTATGCATACAAGAACTAACTTTGCAAACCCTGAAGTCATTACTACTCAAGGTACAGAAAAAGATATAAACTGATTTAAAAAAGGAAAAGCGTTCATTTCAAATGCTGACTATGTAGTGTTAATGTTTAGACTAAAGCTTTGCTTTTATCTCTCTTCCTAGTTATTTTATAATAGCAATCAAGATATTTAAAACTGGTATTTAGTTCCTGGCTGAAGTGCGCAAGTGGAAATCATACACTTAAATTTACAGATTATTTATTAAACGGGGATTCTACTCTCTGACACTACTCAAGATTTACAGCCTCATGAAAATATTCCTTTCTTACTAAACTTACTCCTAGCAAGTGATTATGTATTAGAAATACTTTTATTTCTAATAAAATATTAGGAGCCTTGGTGTTTAGTCTGTCACTAATGCAAAAAAATTATTTTCTACATTTGCTGTTAATTTTTCACTGTACAGCACAGGTAAGTTTCATTGCTGAAAACAAGATTTCCTTAGTAACACTTAGCCTGGACATACTGAACTTCTTTACAATAATCTAACAATCCATTAATAATAGCTGCTGAACAGAAGGCTTTGTTTCCGTAGAGATAGTGAAACACTTTGTTAGACCATAGCTCTGGACAAGTTTTGATTTAAGCTTAGGTGAAAACTCACTCCTTGAATGGCACAGCCATAGTGCTGACAGTCTGCTTCAATAAAAAAGTTGCTTGAACTGTGACTTCTGTTTTGCTCTGATTCTAAGCCCATGCATATAAGAACCAGGGTTCATACTCACTTCTAAAAACAGGAGTCACAGTCCTTTCATTTAATTTCTTTACAAAATCAGTCATGTGCTTTTCACTGATTTAGCATGAGTGGTTCTGTACCAAGATCCCAGCAAAGAAGTGTCCTTAACAGTTTCAGGTGTGCTGATGGTGAGCTATGTGCTTTTCCTTCTCTCCCTCTCTCCTTCTCCCCCCTGCCTCAGCAGGTGAACACTTGGGGAGAGCATCTGGGGCAGTTCCACCTCCCAACCACTGTCCTCAGCATTCACAGCTCCGGCGCCCACACACAACCAACACCGTCCCCAGCTCCGCTCCTCGCGGGTCCAGGAACAGGGACGGCCTCTGTAGCTACAAGCAGAGTTTCATCAGGGTACAAAAAACCACTGTGACACACTGACACTTTTAATTTTCTTCATTTTAATGTCTTTCCCTGACAGAATAAAAAATTTTAAAAATCGAAGTTATGTCCTTTTTTTATAAAAATAAACATGGAGAACCACTCGTCTTTCAAAAAAGTAGTAAAGCCCACTTAATGCCAAGAACAAAGTAAATGGACATGTCTTGGGAGTTTTCATGACATTTGTGAAAAATTCTAAGATTAAATAATCCTAAAAGGTCAGAAAGAAAGCCCAAGCCAGAAAATTCTATCTACTCAGATAAATCTTCAAAAGTAGAACATCTTTACTATGTTTAATTCATTATTTGGGGAGGAAATTTTTTTTATTTTACCAAAACAATGGCATTTTAGACTGAAAAGGAAAGTTTCCATCTACTTCGCTGTCAGCTATTTTGAGTTCCATTGAGGTTTAACAAAACTGCATTAATAAAACAAATTTTACTTCCCACTGACCAATCCTCAAATATTTTCTAACTGAACTGCCAGTCTGTCCACACCACTCTAGAGAAAACAGGGAGAAGCTGGCAGACCCAGCGTGCTTGCTTTGTCAGAAAACGCGTCAGCCACGGACGAACGCGAGACAGCGAGAGAGCGAGTGCATACATACCTGTGTGAGTTCTCAGGTGCGCTTTTAAGTGAGAAGACTTTGTATAAACTTTTGTGCAGCCTAAACAAAACAAAAAAAAAAACCAAAAAAAAGCAAAGAGGCTTCAGTAGGAGAACAGACACACTCCACACTATGTTTAAACTTCCTCGTTCACTGCTGGGGAAATATCTGGACACATTTAAGTTTACTACTGTCTGGCATGATTTTTGCTATTTAGAAGCAAAATTCTATATAGAACGCTCCTAGAGATATGTTGCTTGACACAGAAAAGAGAAAAATATGTATGTTTTTGTTCGACTTACTGCTTTGTAATGTAGTATCGATATACTACAATATAGATTGTATTGGCTACAGCCAATAGCTGCTAAAATCTATGTACAGTACACCTGCTACTTAAGTCAACAACTTAGGAGAGGGGGATTATTTTATGTTTCCAAGAGGACCTGATCAAGGCAGACTCTGTGTCATCCTTACCCAGGGTGAGGATAAATGCCCAGTGACTCTTTCACTGGGCATTTATTGTATGGCACACCAAATGGCCGATATGGCACCCAGAGTTGGTAAAGGGGGAGCAGCAATTTCTCTCTGTGCTACAGCGGGTGTGCCCGCCCTGTATCTGGGATCACGTACTATATGGAGGCACACTTTACAGTCAGGTCCCTCTTCCCCTCCAGTTCAGAAGTCAATCCATCTGCGGACAATTTTCAGAGATGGTTTTAATGGATTTATGAGGGCAGCCGAATCTCCTGTTCATAACAGGGAAGAATGGCTGTGGCCTTGGCTACTGGGAGCTGAAATTATTATTGCAGTGCCAGAAAATTCAAACAGAGCTGTACTGCACTGAACAAACTGAGCCTCAGCTTCCTCATGAATACTGGACAGTCTCACAGATTTAGACTAGCAAAGGCCAAAATTTTTATTTTTTGTTTGCTACAGAGTCCATATTTTGTAACATGGTAAAATGAGCTCAAGAGAATGACAAATGATATGAAGAATACCAATTATTTAAAGAATGTGAGAGTGTTTCACTCAAAACAACGATGAAGACAAATTCTACTTGGACAAAAAACTATTTGGTTCTCCCTCGGTTTAGACCACAGCTAAAGAAAACCACTTATACCTCAACCATTATTATTCACACTTTTGTTTTTTTTTATTGCAAGAGCTGGGGTTTTCTGGCACAGATTGCTTACCTGGGTAGTCACAGTAGTGGATACGTCTTTTCTCCAAATCTGGGTTACTTCTCCTGTTGTATCTGACAGGTTGAATATTCTGGGGGGTTATGGGCAGAGTCGCTGGTAAATTTGGGTTATGAATTGCCAGCTTGGAAGCTATAGTTGCGGCGTATGATGGAGGAGGGGTTAAATTCTGCAGCATCTCTGCTTGTCTGTCTGGACTTCCAGGCTCTGAGCTTGGGGGCGAAGGAGGGAAGTAAGTGGCCTGCTGCTGCAGAAACTGGTTTGGCATGGTGTAGGTACAGGGGGGGATGCCCTGGAACTGTTTCATTGCAGTCTGTGGAACAGCTGAGGAGAGCGTGTTAAGGCCCGCCATGGCTGAGGGCATGGAGACATTGTTAAGGGAGTCCATCACGGCTGCCTGAGGAGCGGCGCTGGGCATCTCTAAGTCCGGTGAGCTCAAGAGCTGATACAACTGGCCTTGCTGGGGCGTGATGGAAAGGTGGACATCTGGAGTAGGAAGTTCCTGCTTGATGAAAATGTTGTTCACGTCAGGAGTTTGGTGGGAGCTGAAGATGCTGGTAAATTCTGGGAGGGCCTGAGTGGGAGCAGGGGCAGGGGCAGTAGTTTCGTTCTGGTGACTGAAGGGCGTGACTGAAGATGGTTCTGTCTTGATGTGGGTTACACAGGGTCGCTGAGATTTGTACAAGCCAGTTCTCAGGTGGCTGATGTCGGGCAGGAAGACGTTCATGTTGATGCTGTAAGGCAACCCTTCGCTGTCAGTGAAGAACTGGTCTACAACCGAGGCACTGTCTCTTCTGTATTTCTTATGTTCAGGGATGATGGGAACGGGCGGGAGCTGAGGTGCCAGGTATTTCTCCATTTCACATCTCGTCTACAAAGACAAAACAGACCATAATCCACATGATTTGTTACCAGCTAAGAAAGATGATGGCATCCAAGTCATGTGAGGCTTTACAAATAAAAGGCAGTACTGTTCATCCAGCCGCACAACACCTACAGAGGAAGTTATGAATGCTCACACTAATGAAAACCTGCTTGATTTTACAATCAGCACACTGATCAACATCATCAAGGATAAGGAGATAAAGTCACGGCACAAAGCATTCACACATTAAGACAGATCTGATGTTTCAGCATACACAAACTTTTAATCTTTTATGCCTGAAAGACAGTGCGAGGCGCAGAAGTGACAGGCGCTGTGCCTAATCTGCAGATCTCCTGCTCTGGAATTCACTGCTCGAGCAGGGTGACTGCCTATCTGTTCCACCCGCTTCTCTTTGAAATGCTAAGTGTAAAAGCCGCATCCTCAGCTGACTATCTGAATACTAATACTTCAAATAATGTGTTTATATATATATATAGATATAGATAAACTACATACTTCCATGATTTTTCATCCCTAGAAGAATGAGATTTAATTAGAAATACAACACCAATGTGTAAAGTTATTAATAATATAGAATAAAAAGGAGACGGGTTGACTACATCAGAGTACTCTTTGTGCAAAGTGTCTCCAGGACTACACTTAAACCAATAATAATCTATGCAGTGTATAATTGTGTAATAGTGTGATAAACATGTCCCTATCCATGCCTCGGTTCTCGGAGAGCTCTTTAATTACTGGAAAATCACCCTCTTAGCACAGTAGTGCGAGGGAATCCGTGGGTGGCTGGAGCCCTATACATTACTGGTGTACAGTCATCGGCAAAACATTTACCATGCAGTCTTCAGTGGGCAAATGCTACATTCCCCCCTGCCCTGTCAAGAGAGCGCTCATACCAGACCCGTTTAGCACCCCGCAAGCGAAAGCAGCTGACAAACAGCAACTCTGCCCGAAAGTGGATTTTAGGACCTTTCTTCAAAGACCCCCGCTAAACACCACAAACAAACACAGCCGCCTTCTCGTCCCTTTGATCTGGATCTGCCCCGACATGCCAGGCTACTTTTTCCAGCTCTTGTTTACGAGTCGAGGGCAGCTCGCTTTGAAGACGGGAACTTATTTACTCGTTAGGGAAGACACCATCGAAAGGCAGCGCCCGACAGAGCGCTGCCCGGCACCGGGGCTCCCTCTCCGCCGACCCGGGCAACGCCGGTGCCTCGTAGGGCGCGGGGAGCCGCCCCTGGAGCGGGCACTGTCCGCGGGCTGGAGCGCGGCTGCGGTTGGCACCTTCCCGCTTTTAGCTCCTCCAGCTGTTTGCCTGCGGATCCGCTCCCAAACAGCCTCCTGGGACAGGCACAAAGTCCTGGGAAGTCCCCCTCACCAGTGAGTCGTGTGCTCTCCCCCCCCCGCCCCCCGAACATGACTCCTTGCGTGGGCGAGGAGGACAGGCGGCCGCTCTAATTCTGCCGCCGGGCAAGTGCGAAGGCAGCAGCTGTAGCTTTCAACACACTCGCGGGGGCAGCTCCGCTCCCCCCGCCTCCCCGGGACG
>WBNO01019305.1:619745-642949 GCA_013400575.1 Peucedramus taeniatus
CTCGCTTCGGCCCTGCCAGCAGCGGCGGCACCGGGGAGCGCGGCGCTGATGGCGGAGCGGTCCCGATCCCGGTGCCGGTGCCGGTGCCGCCCGGCCAGAAGCCGGGGAGCGGTGCCCGCCGCAGAGTCCCCGGAAAGGAGCGGCCGGCACGGCGCTCGCCGCGGACTGGAAGCGGGTTTTCAGCAAGTGCGGCGCTCCGCCGAGGCTTCTCTCGTGCTTGTACTATTATTTATAGTCTTGTAAAGAACCACTGCTAATGTGGGCACTTTAAAACAACTGTCTTGTCCTACCTTTCATCTTCAAAAGGGTTTTAAAGGCAGTCGTTCTGATTTATTATTTTTTGTCCTGAAGGCAATTCGTACTCGAAACCTGCTGCTAATAATTATCAGCCCGGCAGTACACATCCTCCCGCCCCCCCCCTTCGTACACTGTGAAAATGAAGTTTTTCAACATTTTACAGAAATAGCGCAGAGGACAAGGAAGACGGGTAGAGGAAAAGAGGTAGCGACGATTTAACCTTCTCTTCCCCCCCCTCCCCCCCATCCCCCCATCGAAATGAGACAAGTTTCTATTTACTTGTTTTGAGGTGTGGTTTCGACGCAAGCATATTTCCCCGTAGACACAGGACGGTGAGCTGAGCTGCCGCATGTTTCACTGAAGCAGAAAAAGGAGGGACGCCGTCCTTTCGTGCGACACCGACCGGCGCACGTCGTATGGGAAAAGTACAGCATGTAGCGGAGCTTTGGAAAAAGGCACAAACTTTCCACCTTTCTCCCAGCCCTGTCAGCTCTGCGCCTTCGGTTTGCAGGGATAGAGTCTGGGAATCCACAGAAATGTTGGCAACCTCCCCCTCCCCGTATTTATCCCCTATCATTTACAGACAAGGTTCTTTTTTAAAACGTAAAAACAGCATTTTTTTTCTGGTCAGCCTGGCACTCCTCCCCCTTGCCGCCCAGTCCAAAGCGAGTAGGATGTCTTAGAGTCTGCATGCGGAAAGCTAATTAGAGAACCAGGGAAGAGCTCAGCATAACATTTCTTTACACGAACTGTCTGTTTAGCAATATGTAGCCTCTTGATGCTTGTTATTACTAACGTAGATCCGGCTACTCCCGTCAGCTCAGCATTTAAAGCTGTGCGGGCTCATTTCCATCCGACACCAGCACGTATTCCCGTTTAGGCAATATACAACTCCAGTGTCCTTTACTGAAGACCCATGGCTGGTATTTCTTTCCCCACTCAAGCCTAGGAACAGGTGTTTTAACCATCAGATTTTAAAATAATCTCTTGTTTTTGTGAATGCCCTTCACATAACCCTAGTTTAAACTTCAAACTACGCATTTTGAATACCCAACATGTCCCCTATGTCAACCCTGTTAGGCTTCAAACTATATTTTTGACCATCTGAAAGGACAAGGTTAATATAAACTGGTCTCTAACAGGTTTAAAAGTGCAAAACTAGCAATACTACACTTTGCTGTCTGGAAACTAATTCTTATAGATCAAGCACAACACAGGACCAGGCAACATCCGTCATTGTGCATGTACTGGTAACTTTCAGACATTTATATGAATCCTGTGGCTGTAGTAACTGAAGTGTTCCTGAGACTTGCATACCTTATTTGCATGTTTTCTCTCCATCTGATTAAATGAATGATAAACATATAATTTCAAAAGTCTTGTTTGTTTGTTTGGGTTATTTTTGTTTGTTTTGCTTTGTTTTATATATATATGCATTTATAAAGGGCCTGCCCTGGCAAAACCTTTGGCAGGTTAATTAGAATGGTATCACAGAGTAAAGCTCTGTGTATAAACAATTTCAGTAGCATCTCTGAGTGTGTTTTAATTTTTTTAGAAAAGATGTAATTAGGTCTGAACTGCAGATAAATAAATCCAGTCTCATCACCATGTTTTTGGGCTACTGATGGTCTATGTCCTACAGTCTTTTGTCAAGCAACAATCAGTGGAAGATGACTAAAGGCTATATAATTTTTAAAGAGCAATTTTTTATTTTGACTTTTCTACTATAACTAACAATTAAACACAAAAGTCAGATAGACTCTTGTTCCTGCTCAGATTCACTGCTTATCTGACCTACATATTGCTGCATTATTTAGTTTACAGATAGTCTAAATGCCCTTTTAGGTCCAGACAGAAAAATTATTTGATAGGCCATTTCACGAATTCCCATTGTTATTAGATTTTACACTTCTTGGAAAAAAAAAAATTATTTACAAGTTTAAAGTTAATAATAAGCTGCCAACTAATGTCATCTCCTAAATTAAATTGAAATGAGAATTTGTTTAGAATTAATCATCATGAAAAAATTCATAATTAAATAATTCATAATCATAATGAAAAAAAGGAGTTTACAGCTGTAATAATTTTGGAACATTTTTAATTCTTCACTGATTTTGCAGACTGAGGTAGAAGTGAGTTTACAACTTAACAGATGAATTTGCATCAGAAAACTGAGTAAGCTGTTTTCAACCCAGCACAGCCCTGTTTGTGTAAATAAGACTTCAGGCAGATATGTTTAGTAGTTTTGCTAAGTGATCATTTCTCTGCAACACAAGTCCCCAGGCTTCTTCTAAAAATGACAGTTCAAGGTCTTTAGTTATTGTCCTGCATAGCAAAGAGAAGAAGGAGTAAAGCATTGATTGGTAAACACCTAGAGCTAGGTATGTGAAAGACACTTTTCAGTGTCCACGGTCAGTGGCAAGAGAAGTGCAACACTCTGCACTCAAAAGAGCATTACCAGGTTCAGGGGAAAAGGGTTAAACTTTCTGAAACTATGTCGATGCTGCAGGTTCTGAGCGGGCAAGGATCCAGGCTTTCTGAATGAATGTAGACTCAATTACTTTGAACTCTCTTGTTCTGTACATTCCTATTCGCTTAGTAGTGCTATGCCCATTAGGGGAGACAGGAGAAAACAAGAACAAATGTCAAGTCCCAGGCAGTTGGGAGCTTGGCAGTGCAGGAGCAGAGCATTGCCTTGTGGGAGTGGGGTTGGGAGCAAAGGAGTTCAGCAGGGGGGCCAGGCTCTCTGGTTTCCTAACTCATCACTCCATAAGACATACCTCTTGGCAAAGGTACTTGTGTCCCACTGTCCTGCTGGGAGGAGTAGGGCCAGAGTTACAGGGATCTGCACGTGTTGTTCAGAGGTGTAGGGAAGGACTGGAAAGACATGGACAAGTTGTTTCATAATGGTGAGGTGAGGGAAAACCAAGGACCTCAGCTGAACTAAACCAGGCTTGAAAGCCACAGGAAGATGTCTGATTATAGTTTCAGGAGCTTTTAACACATCGAGAGGCCTGTTCTGATTCAGCAAATACCCATCTCTTTTTTTCATGTAAATTTACCAGAGAAGTGGGCATGATCTTTCTTCTTACAAAATAGTAGCTGTCTGTGCTTTTGGCCACCCATTAGACTCCATCTCCCCAAGGGAATAAATGGTTTCTCTTTTTACTTCTAACTTTCAAAAGAGCCAGCACAGTCCTTTTACTTTAAGAAAGTCATTATTTTTCTCGTGCTAACTTTCCTCTGTAGACAGGATTGCCCCAGCCACGAGGTGCCATCTTAACTCATGACAGGCTTTGCGAATGCCACTCGCGCTATATAATCCAGCACCACCACACCAAGGAATGTAGCAGGGTGACTTTCTGTTAGAGCGAATGTGGGAAATCATGAAATGACAGTCTATTCCTGTGTACCTTTATCTCTTGCTGTTTCAGGATTCACTTACGGAGGTGTTCCCTTTGCTTATGAAAGGCAAGCCCATTTCCCGTTTTTGATTTCACTTTACCAGAAATACTGTGATAGACCATATGGAGAGAAGGATATTCCTGCTGAAATAACAAATGGCACTCCTTAATTATTTCAGCCTGGCCTTTGAGTAAAAACACATTTCATCTTGTCTTCTTTCCCCTCTTGACATTTCAGTAGTCATCTCATTCCACCTCTGCTCTCATGTGCAAAGCCTTACAATCAGGAAAATACCTCTAGTTCCCCTCAGACGAGGCTTTGTTCTGAAGGATGTACAGAAAGTGAGATTCTGTTTTGCCAACCCCCCTGCATACTCTAGAGGACACTTGTGTCAAACCTTCCTATTTCCAGTGGCGTTCCTCAGGCTTTCTCTGCTGCTCTGCTGGGAGTGAAGTGTGTACCTTCCTGAACTAGCTTGGCATTTTTGTTAATGGAATTGAATTGGCACATCATATCAGGTAGAAACCTTCTCAACAGAGTGACTCCTGAACTGGATTTGACAGTTTTTTAGGTTATAAAGGCTATTACAAACCTGCAAAAAGAAATTATTCCTTTATTCTACAGGCTCAGGGAGAGTCACCATTGCAAAACTTGGTACAGACTTCAAAAAATGAGAGGTGTACGCAAGGTTTTATTTTGCACAGTTAAAAATTAAGCAAATTTTTAAAGTTGTTTGAAGTTTGCTGAGATTACTAAAAGCACGCAGATGCAGTTGTACTTGTGGTTTGTTTTTATCCTTTAGCTAAACATATTTTTCTTCCACTGTAAGATGAGTAAGTTAAAATAGCAGTGAAGGTTTGTGACAACTAAATAAAGGTATGTAAACTTACCCACAAACAACCTTTGAAAAAACTTTTTGCAGCACCAGGTAAAGATCCTACCATGTCTGCATTTTCTGTGTTTTGACCTGAGTCAGTCTGCACTGTACAAAGCCTAATTACAGATTAATTATATAAATCTGTCTATGCAGAGGTCTGTTCAAGTATTTTCCCTCAAGTTTAACTTGAGCATGTGTGTATACACTTGCATGCATCAGTCTGATTTGCTATTTATCAAGGCCAGTGCTGACTTGGCAGAACAGATGTTTCAAGATGGAAACTTCAACTGCTCATTACTTGAATTCTTGGATTAAGAATCATCAACCTGTCTAGAGGGAACAAGACATCTTACTCAGTAGCTGAACCCAATCTTTAGTTGGATTTTAAGAAGCCTTAACTTCAGGTAAACAGCCTCATATTACTTTGGTTTCAGGTACAGTTCAAATATTTTCAGCCCATCTGACAAGAAAAAAATACAGAAAAAGAATTTATTATTACTACTTTGGGTTTTTTTGACCTCTGGATGTTCAGTGTATGTCTGAACTGGAGGCTGTTTATTGCAACAGGTCTTTTTGAGAACAACAGGTCACTGACTCAGCTTTAGGAGGTGAGTCTTTCCTGTGTTTTCATCCATTGTCATACAGCTGCTCGACTCTGACTTGTTGTATGTAAGGGCCAGAAATGACAACGACATGCTCCTTCAGCATGTCATTTAATTATTCATGCACTATCAGAGCAGATGGAAATCTGTACATGTGGGGTAATGAGACAAGAGTAATTAAGATGCTACTGTACTTCAAAAATGACATTCACAGTTTTTGGCAAGGTGGTTTGCCCATTACTTGGAAGTTTAGTGGGAGCCATCACCATTCTTTACTTCCACCTCCCTTGTCCAATGCGGAGGCTGCCTGCCTAAAAGAGCAAACAGTGTTGGCAATGCTTGTTAGCAATAGGTGGTCTTATGTGGTGTTTTAACTGCTTGAATATATGAGACAAACCCACATTTTTTACTACTAAAAAAAGCACTTTTGGCTCCAGAATGTTTATGCTGAGGATCTGTTAACAAACGCTAACTGTAAAGCTGCCGTAATTGCGTATTTTGGCTGAAATGTCCTGATTAGAGAAATAACTAGAGAATGGTTTGGGTCTTGTGAAATACTGGCCTGCCAGGTGGGAGATGGAGCCCATACAGGCTTAGACATGGCAGAGGGGATGGTCTGGTTGGACAAGCTAGGAGGGCATTAAAGCAATGAGCTGCTAGGCTACAATCCCTAGGAGCATAATGAGGTCAGGCAATGAATGCTCATTTGGAACTAAATCGTGATGTTGAGAGAAAAAATAATTAAGGGATGTGGTCAGAAAAAAATTCATTCACTTCTTATGCAGTGTCTTTTCAAGTAGGGGAAGAAAGGGTAAGCTCCCTAATCAACTGCCTGTGAGGTGCTCAAAGAAGATCCTGGGGCCCTTAGAGGCCAATATCTGCAGGGTACTGTGCGCTGCTCACTGTGATCCTGGAGAAGCACAGAGGCCCTGAGAGAGAGCTTTGGCTATCCAGTGGAGCTAAGGAGCCTGTGTGGTTATGTTCCCTGTGGGACCTGAACTGCCCCATTAAGAGATGAGTAGAATCCTAAATTTCAGTGTGCCATAGAGCTCCACCCGTAGGGGTGAGGCAGGAGAGTTCATGCTATAAGTGCCAATGTCTGCATAATTCCTAAAACAAAGCCATATCTGTACTCAAACAGTCTTCCATCTAGGGCAGGCAAATTTTGCATTAGACAAAGCTGAAATAAACTGTAGGCTGAGTGAGGTGAGTGCAGTCCTGAAAGTGTACAATCCCATGGAAGTCAAAACTCCTCTTCCTCAAAAGAACAACCCATTGCCTTCTGCCTCCTTAGAGGGCATTTTGTAAAGCAGTTATAATTATAGACACTCAACAGCTGGGAAAAGAACTAGTAACAGCAAATATAACTTTGCTTGCACTTATTATGGAAAAATAACATGGAGTAAGAAAGATGCCTAAGAAGTCAATGACCCGCATTGAAAAAAAAAAACATTTAAAAAAGGTCCATGAAATGTATTAAGAACTTTAACAACTGTCTCTTTTTAGATAAATGATGCAAGTTGTTGATAAGCAAAGAGAAAAAAATGCTAGATATTTCTGTGCTGCATTTGTGAAAAGATAAGGAAATATATTTGTATCATATAATGACAAAATACTTTACCTTTCAACGGTAATTCAAGAGCACATTAAACCAGCATCTTTATGGTCTTGGCTAAGCATGTCTGGCAAACTTCACACTAGGAATTTTAAAAGAGATGGTGAGGGAGCTTTCAGGATTGATATTCAGTAATTGTTTCATTAGACATGTTCCAGAATTCTGTTAAGAAAGCTAGAGTTAGAACCAATACTTAGAAAATGTAAATTAAATTATGTAGCTAACTATGAACTTGCACTGTGGCATTAATTTGAGCAGCTTAATGTGAACAGTCAGTATGTGAATCTATTAAAATAGATATTATTATTTATGCCACTCAATATATGCTAATGAAAAACAAGATTTTGCTGAATTACCTTTGGATAAAGTTGGTCACAAAATATAACAGAGTTTATGAAAAACAAATTTTTGCAAAGTATATCACCAGATTCAGCTCAACATTTTGACTGAAATTCCTAACTGACAAGTCTCATTTTTTTTTTCAAATGGAATATTGATAGGCTGGTGTATAAGATGTCATGTGGGGGCACTGATTGGTTTTTAACAACAAGCTGTTTGCCTTTCTAGAAGAAAACATAATAGTTGATCAATATTATTGAGATTAAGTGTGGGGGAAAAAATAAATAAGGTGGGAAATCTGTCTACTGAAACAAGAAATCCCTAGATTCCTTGGTATGTGGGATGCTTCTGAACTATACATCTTTCAGTAGGGATATAAATGAAGAAGGTTCATGAAAAGGATCATGGCTTAATTATGTCTAGTTAGCTGGATTCCTCAGATGGCCAAGAAAGATGTGAGTCTTAGGTGTCTAAACATCTAAGGTGAACCTTGTAGAGCTGTTATACTCACAGGGTTCTTTCACTGAAGTGCTCAATGTTTATCAGCATCCACAGCTCAAGTTGGGATGCAATCAGTCCCTCACACTTTAGCTGCTGAGCCTGCATGCACGTGCAGTGTCCATTGGAATATTCATTGTGTAGCCAGAGGAGAGAGCTGCGCCTCAAGATGGAGGCAGACACTGCTTCCTTTGGAACACCTTTGGAATTTTGGATGGACCATGCAACAAACTGAGCTGCTCATTTTAAGGATGCCATTTTCAGTCTTTCCTACTTATGACCCCCTCCTTATGCCTCCTTTTATTTTTTGTTTAAAAAATAATAATAATAAAAAAACCCCAAAAAACCCCAAAAACCAAAAAACCACAAACCAACCAAAAAAAAAAAAAAGACAAAAAACTTGTATAATTAATTTAAACTTGGCACCAGCAAACTTGTTTTTTTGGGTTACATTTTGAGGAGTCCTAGTAGTTCAAGAGCACAAGCTCACAGACTGATAGCTGTTTAGGACTTTTACAGCACACAGTTAAAACTTGTGTGCAGTATGGATGCCTACATAGAGCAGAAATTGAAAATGGATTCTTTGAGCTATCGTATAAAGATCTACTGAGACTGGAGGTTGAATGACGGAGTTCAATCTAGACAATTTCAATCTTGATCAGACTGCCATGGTGAGGTTGCTTCACTATCATTGTTTGTGGTCTGATGGATCTTTCTTGTTAGTATTTGTGAATCATTCAGATGCAGCTTACAGAGCACTGATGGCATGTGCAGCACGGCTCAGGAATTCCTAATTAAAGTAACTGGGTAATGCAGTTTTGTTGCTCCATTTCCATGATCTGTGCAAAGAAGCCACCCTAGCTCAAAGGAGCAGAAAGAATTAGGTAGTATCTCCTGTCTATCTAAACAGTCTGCCCTTGGGGAAGAAAACCCCCAGCAATTGGAAGGAACCAACCTTTCTGCAATCAGAAACAGCTGCTGCAGCAGCAAAAGCAGGATTTTTAGTCAGTCAGAGGATATTAATATTACCACAGGATTCTCACTTAATAATAAGAGTAATAACTCAGGTAACCATTACCATTTTTCAAAATACCCTGGTACCTCAATTGACATGTTTTGAATGAAAGTTTAGGAAAGAACAAGAAATTTCCAAAAACTGTCAATAGTACTGTCAAAGTACTGATTGATTTTCTATGCATTTGCCTCAAGAATAAGTGAGGTTTGACCTCACTTAATGTGTGAAGACACATGAAACATCTTTCCATAAGTGAGCTGGCTAACTGGATGTCACTTGTCAGGAGGGATAAGAGCAAAGCAGAGATTATACAAATATATATAGGGCTGCAGTACAAGGGTGAGTCAGGAGTTGGAAAGGTGCTTCCCAAGAAAACTTACAAAGATGTACTTGATTTTTCATCCCAATCACTCCATAGAAGAGGATTTACAGTACACACAACATTTTGTGATGAAAATGTTTAAAATTATGATCATAAAAACTCCAGAAATCAGAGAATGCGTCTGAACTCACTACTGAAACTAAAAACTCATCAGAACATCTGTTGTGTTTAGTGGCCATCACAAGCTGACCAATAAGAAAGATGAATGAACCGTAGGCTGCCAACCTCAGAGACTTCAGTCCTCCCCTACGAGAAAGCTGATCAGCCTTGATAAAATGTGGCTGCACGTGAGTCCTATCTCCTGTTCACTTGGGGGCTTACAGAATTGGTGACAACACTCCCCTTGCTGGATGAGGAAATGTCTGTATTTCTAACTGCGTAGTGCAATGAAAAGGCACAGCTGCATCCTCCTTCGAGGTTTCCATTTGCCTCATGAGGAGCTCACTCCATCAAGGAAGCAATTGCCTCCACACAGTTTGTTTAGTTTCACTTACTCTAGGTAAGGCATAGGCAGAAAGTGACAGATTTGCCAACACTGCAACAATCTAGAAATAAGATGATAGGTGAAAAATGACAGTGGCTATCGGTGATAGCTCAAGTACTGTTCACAGTAGGGACTTAGAAGTGACATATGTCTGTCAGAATGCTGGCACACAGAAATGTCTCTTTTCTCAAGTAAGTCACACAAGATGTCCATTAAAAAAGTCAAATCAAATGTTACAGAAAGGGAAATATCCAATGACATAGGACAGTATTACGTATCTTACCCTAGTTTTGCTAATTACACTATTCCCAGGAGCTGCAGATGCATTCAAAGTTCTTTAGAATGTTTTTAATTTCTCAGACATATATTAAGTAATAGATTATGGTAAATAATATTCAACATAGTTAAACAGTTAGTTAATACAACGTTACTTTTCCTCTCTCATTATTTCTTGCCTTTTTGAAAATATTTAGAACCTGATTAGCAGAAATCAATAATTTTTTTGGGTGAAAAACATGAAACACTTTGTTAACATATTGGTACTCATAGCTTCAACTTTAAGTGTCAGATTATTTTCTACATGCTGGAAAGGCATGCAAAAATATATTCAGTACAATATTCAATACAGCTTTATTCTGCACCTAGAATAAGGATATGAATTTATTTAGATAATAAAGGATACTGTTTTTTAAAATGAGACATTTAATTTACAAGCATATGTTACAACCAGCTTAGCTAGTTTCCACTAATATCTCTCTAAAAGTTTTTCATAATTTGTTTCTGAAAATGCTTTTTGAATTATTAAAAAAGAAAATAAAAATAAATGCTTTCAAAACAAGAGACCAGCATTATAACCTTCCTCCATTTTAATGACGCTTTGTTAATTTTTCCTTTTTTTAATTAGAACAGCTGTAGATAAAAAAAAAGTTTTAGGATGTTCACATTTGACCTGTAAGTAGTATTCTTGTTGGGTGACTTAATGGAAGTTTGGTATATGCCTGTTGTGTTGTGGTATGGAAAAGTGCTGTCCATGAAGGTACAGCTCATCTCAAACGCGTTTACCTGACCGGTTCTCAACGTGCTTAGTTAAGCTACAGAGCCCGCTTACGCACGAACTCGGAGCTGATGGGGTAAGTGGGATGAGGCAAGACTTTAACAATATGTCCTAATCCCTGTGCTGCCTGAAAGATATAAATACGATAAAGGAGAGGAAAAGTTGATTCAATCTTTTAACAAAACAAGGCTTCTTTCTCTCTAGATTGCATATTGATAACTTTGTAGAGTAACAAAATACAAAGCTTCTTTTAGTGATTAGGAAACCTAGTTTCTGTGCACTTCAAGAGTAGGGCCTAATGATTCATAAATCTGGCACACAGTATTGGGTACAAATCACCGTAAGATACGACATAACTACATGTAATGTGGAAAAAAATCTGCATTTTAGTGCACAGGAGAAACAAACTAGTTTTAAAACAAGCATTTAGTCAGGACCAGGATAAACATTTTGTTCTACGTGTTTTAAAGTGTTTTGCCATGCAGTATTACAGTCTTTCAAATCTTAAGTCATGCATTCAGATATGACTTCACTGACAAATGAAAGAAGTAAAAGTGGAAGGGACAAAGAAATTACCTCTTTTCCTTTTGCTTCATGTTCATGGTTTCCTTTTGCTTCACAGGCCAGACCATGTGCATAGAGCAGGTTGCAAATGCACAAACTGTCTTTCATCAATACCATCTGCATCCATCACAGCTGTTTTAAATCTTACGTTAAAACAACTATTTGAAGATAGTGAAATTCATCTATGAGATAATTAATCATAGTAGGTTAGACCAGCTTGGTCCACTGTGTTCTATCAACAGAAGTATTTTGCAATGATCCATTGCAGCACTTCCAATCCAGGTGACATTATTTATAGTATGAAGCAGTGGCAATAAACTTTCCTGGTTTCTAATTTAAGAATATCAAAACCAGCTCTATGTTCTTTATCCCAAGGACGTTGTGGTACTATTAAGCTAGTCTCATGTCAGTGTTTTCTCAAAAATATCACACTGAGACACAAGGTGATGCAATGCCTACTTCCCTCTGCTCTGAATGCAGGAGCGAAATCAGTGCTCACAGAAAGCTAAGTAATAACTCAACAGCCAAAGAAGCCACACTGAATTATGCAACTTAAGGAATTCTCCTCTACAATTAGTTGAACATTAAACCATTGTATTTTTTTAATATCCACCCTCCATCAAATGCTATGGCCCTAATTTGTTTTATTGAATAAATGCACCTAACTGGCAACATACAGCTGAAAAGTTCTATCCTTGACAAAGTCAAGTGTTCAAGTAGTCACAGTATTCATACTCTCTAATATTTGCCAAAGTTTTCTTACTATTTCATAGAATCAGGTGCTAAAGAACGGGATAAATAAAAACTAGAAAACTGGTATTTTTAAAGTAGACATCAGAAAATGAAGAAGGAAGAGGTGTATATTAAGTTCAGTATTGTAACTACACTGAGGAGCTTTATGCAGTATGTAGAAGATACCTCAAGCCAATAGACTTGAAACTCTGAATGTTGTCTCAGCAGATTCTTTCCAAAGCTGAAGGTCACTCCTTTCTTCAGAAATGCCCCTATTATCATCTTACCCAAAGGGAACTTCTGTGAATATTCTACAGGGATAAATACATTAAATCCTATCCATCACCTGAGGAAAATGGTACATACTCAGTTTCCTATGGAAGCTGTATAGCACCTATAAAGCTATAAAGCTGTTAAGCCAATAGCCTTGCCATATTTGTTCAGATGGAGTTTCAGTTTTGGCTCAAATAAATCCTTGTTCAGGATCAGTCTTGCTCCTATTCCAAACCCAACAACTGGTATTTCAAATATACATATATAGATATAGATATAGATATATAACTGGTATAAGACTGAAGCAATGCTAGAGCTGTTGTCTGTCTGTGTAGAGTAGGACTTTGTGGTGTCATGACTGGGACAAGACAAGGCGATTCCTGAGAATGCCAGCACATCTCTGCTTTTGGTACCTCCATGGCTCAGGGGCACCCAAGCAGGAGAACCCTACAGTTACATCTTTATGTTTTCAGAAATTACACAGAACTGATAAGAACACAGAAAACCTCTTACATGAAAGAATAACAGCGAACAAAGCTGAGAAGGTGGATCAGGTAACCCTGTTTCCATAAACATGCAGTGAATCTGGAAGTATCTTTGCTTATCAAAGATACTGTATATTTTTATGAAAATTGGGACTGTCATTTAAATAAGTAAATGTGGTGCTGTCCACTGTTGGCCCATGGGGAGTTTGCACTTTTCTGTCATGAATCTGACAATTCTTGGAGCCAGTAAAGTAGATCAGACAAGTCCATGAAGATGATGTAATAAAGTATATATATTTAAAACATAGATAAATATAATATTGTTTAAATAAATTACATTATATTATTATTATATTACACTATATTAATTATAAAGAAATATATTTTAAAATAAAATTAATATAATATACTTTATTGGAATCTAACTCAGTACCAGAAGCATCTTAAAACATGGATGTTCACAGAAAAATATTTTGCTTTGTATTAAAAATAATCAAACCCAAATAATTTAGCTTTTAATGTTAAAAGTGTATATGTATTTTTATACAATATTTCAGTTTACAGCTACAAAATAATAATAGGGTTTTATGAAAATTTCTTGATATTGATGCAGCTGGAAACATAAGAAATTTACACAGTTTGTTTCTTTGTAATTTCACATAGTTTAATGGATTGAAAATACTCTGTACTTGTTTTTCAATCACTCAGCTATCTCAGAATTACTATCATGGTGTAAATCTATTTGACAAAGTTTTCAGCCTGCCCAGATGTGGAATGGGTGCCGTCAGAATGAAAAACCTCTATATTTCATAGGACTGGGTATTTGGCTTTCTTGGACAAGAGATCTAATCAGCTCACTCAGGTTTCCCTGAGGGAGGTTTCAGACAGCCTCCATTGTGTAGGAGGGCACCCTGGCTGTGCACTGAGATTAGCCTGCAGAGATTTTATGGGGTTGAGAAAGAAAGGTAAGCTCCCTCCTGCTGCTGGTAAACACTGTTATTGTTCTCCTTTCCCTGCTGAATGGCACAAATGCAATTCTGCAATGTTAATTACTGCAATAATGAAAGAAATGACACAAAATGACAAGGAATGTGCTAATTCAGTAAGACTCGAGTCATTGACATATTAGTCCCTTTATTGCTTGTTGTTACTTTCAGGCACGTACTCTTTTACTCATAAATACTGAGTGGATTCTGGGACTTAGTATTTAAATAATAAGTTAGTAAAACAAAGATTAATGTGAAAGAAGTGGTGCCCAATGATCTTTTAGAAGCTATCTGGTCAGTACCTAAGCACAGAACATGTCTGATGAAGTATATGAAAAAAGGACTTAGGCATCCTTGCAGGACCTGCACGCTGCATCCTTTGCAATGTCCAAAAATGGAGACTTGCTAAATGTTATTTATAAGCTAACCAGGAAGGAAAGGTGGCAAGTGAATAGGCTGCACCAAAATACTGTACTTTTCCCCTGCTTACACCTCCCGCAGTACCACAAAAGAGATGAGTGATACTAAATTTTTTGTGAACATCTTACATGTAGCTGCAGATGACAATGTGTGAATCTGTGTTTACACTGCTTGGAAACCACAGTCCTGTGAAACAGAGTGACAGGTCTCCTGTATCTGCGGCCCTGTACCGGCAATGGGGAGCGTGAGAAAGCTTGGGCACAGAATCAACCCCCTCTCAAGGTCTCAGAGAGAACTCAGTGGGAATATTTTCAACTCTTTTTTCTGAAAAGGACCACTGCACTTAGGTAACAATCCTGTTTAAAACCCACATATATACTGCATATGTAAATTCCCTTGTAGAAGTCAAGCATTACCTAACAATAATGCACAAAGAAACAAATTCTTCTAAAGAACTGAATAAGAAAGCAGTCTTGCATGCCACAATATGTATCTAAAATCACGAAAAACAGGACCACTGGGAATTGCTAACAGTTTCAGCTGCAACACTGAATAATCTAAGTAATCCTTTTTCTATTGAACCAAAAGGAAAAATGAAAAGACTCTCATTGAAATACAGTCATAAATTCCATCCATAAGACTTTTCCTGCAATTAAGTTACATTTACTGATCCACTACTCCTTTAAAAGGAGCATTAACACAAAGACTTCAATTATTCATGGTCAAACAAAGTTGATTCTATTGCTACAGTCAAAGCGGCATTCTCTTTTACTGTGGTTATTTCTGTAGTAACTTCAAAAAGGGCACATAGTCTGTGAAAACATGTAAGTTTTTGAGTAAAAGCTATTTCCATGATGATTCCTAACTTCTTACATTTAATACTTCTGCCATTTGCTCCTTTCATGAGGATGAAATTTGCTGGGAGTTTTTGTCCCCTTCATCCTTTAAATGGTAAGCTGATTGAAATACTCGATTTTTTTTAAACCTAGTTCAAATGTCCTGAAAAAAATAATTCTTTCTCTCTCTAAAAGAAAAACTAAGAAACAAAAACCACAGGTATTTACTGTTATGGAAAACTTATCAGTGGGGAAAGAAACCCAGGGAACTCCACAAAATTACCTCTGTGGAAGAAAGCTTGTGGTTCTTGTGTTGTCAACAGAGGGCTTAAAAGAGCTGCAGAGGGTCTAGCATCTATGAAGAGCTGTACCTACTTCTGCTGCTAAAAGCTTCTGCAGTACTCGCCACTCGCTCTTCCACAATTCCCAAGTGCTGTCCATTTCCGCTCATGATGCCATCCCCCGAGAGCTGGCACCCTCTGCTGCTGCTGATTGCTGCCCAGCTTCAGTCTGAAATACCCTGAGCGTAACTGCCTTAATGAAGCTGCGGAAGTATGTGTTTTAAAGGTCAAAAGTTCCCAATCAATCCTAGGAATTTAAGAAGGGGATAATATTGCCCAAAGACACTAAGCAAAACTTGATCTTCTAGAGATACTTGTTTCATTTTCAAAGGTCGAGAATGAATACAGATTCTCGATATTCTTTGGTATAAGAAAATACCAGGGATACATTTCTTTGACTCAGTAAGAAGTCTGCCATATGATCTATTAAATGTAATGTTAACAGGGAGAGAAATGCTTTCCTCAGTAGACCTCCCTAATAAGCACAACCCTGAAAGATGACAGGATGTTACAGACTCAAACTGTTGTGTATAAATCTGTTTTCATGTAAATGTGCTACAGACTGACAATTGATTGAGACACATATACATAATAACATAAATACTTCTTCAAAAGGTAGTAATTTGTTTCTACAATGTCACGCTCTCTGACTCACGTCTTCAAAGACATGGAAGTTAATGAATGCCTACCAGGAGTAAAAGAATTCTGCCTGACCATCTTGCAGATGTCAGAGGTTTAATATATTTAAGTGTTCCTCTTTTTTTGCTGGAACTAGGTATCATAAAAAAGTGTAACTGAAAAAGAAAATAACAGCTTATGTGTAAGAGGTAGGAAATTGTATTGCAGTGATACTGACAAATTCTCAATTGATATCTGAATTCATAGATGTTCCTCTTCTAAAAAGTTTCATTGCTGTTTTGTACAAAAAGTCTTGAAGGGAATGAAGACTATTAATCCAAAAGGTATATTGTTTCTTTGTACAGGAAGTATTTAGAGACTACAGCGCCAGTGAATTATGACCCCAGGATTCAGCAGTAAGCCTTAAAAGTTTAGGCCTTATTTAAAAAAGCAATTATGTTTTCAATTTTTTCTTCAAACAAGAGATTACCTTGATGCACTACAGCTTCTTGGCTTCAGACAAGGGACAGAAAGGTGAGAAAGCAATTACAGGGTTAAAGAACCCCTAAAATCCCAACCTGTTCTAAAGCATTGTCTTTCCTTCTTTCCTGTTCAACCCATGTATTTACGAAACTTATCACTTAAGTAACACCTACTTAATGTACCAAGAAATGTAATAGCAGATAGAGATTTTTTTTGGCTTTGCTCCCTTTGGTTCTAAAAAGAGGAACTGAAGATGATTATGTGGGCTGGGCACTTCAGTCACAAGTTGCTTACATGCATGACTACCCTTCGAAATTTCTCTTTACTTCATTATTTTTGACTCACACATCATTGACACAAGGCCTGTAACAATAGGAGACTGCAAAGACCATGAAGAAGAATTTTGGAATAATTCATTTGACAACTATGTTTGTGGGAAAGAACATCAGTAAAAGTGCTGTACAGGTACTGCAACTGAGCCTTTTCATTACATGGAGAGCAAAAAGCTTCATTAATTTTTGCTGTAGGGCATCTCATGTTTGAATAGTTATATTTAAGTGACATTCTACCTTTCTCATGAGAAGCTTAGAAGGTCTCCTCCTAGATAATTAATTATAGCCTTGCAGTCTAGTGAAGAATCACAGGAAAAATAGTATTCAACTAAAAAAACCCCAACATATTGAGGAGATTTACACAAGGACCACATGTATTACAAGAATTTACCAACAGCATTGTGTGTTATCAATATATTCTAATAAACTACTTTTATTTTTGCACATTTTAAGATGGACCTTGTTAATAATTACAAAAAAAATCCCCTATAAACCACAACCCTTTGACAGAATAAGTCACTTTGTCATCTGAAGAACTGTTTAAATATCAATAAAATTTCACCACAAAATCAGCCTAATTTTCTCTCAGCCTTCTTAGAAAATCAGGCTGCCTTGAGGACACAGTAATTTACAATACACACTTACTCTCTAAGAGTAAAATATTCCTGTGTATTGCATTTCCATGGAAGAATTAAACAGAATTTTGCCTTTTGGATGGTACAAAGTAAATTAATGTCATTATCTGATATCAGATTACTTAGTAATAACACCACAGAATAATTTAATTGGAATTCTGAAAATCAGCCATCTTAAAGTCAGGTCCAATTATACCAGTTTGCTCAGGAGTTTGTTGAATTCTGAAGATCTCCAAGGATGAAGATTCCACAACCTCTCTAGGCAACCTGTTTCAGTATTGACCATTCTTACAGTAAAAGCATTTTTCATAATAGCTAATTGAGTTTTCTAGTGCTCCATCTGGTGTTCATTGTCTCTTATGCTATTGCTGTACATCTCTGAGCTCAGAGTCAAGCTCTGCTGTCTCTACCATCCCATTTGGTAGTTGGAGACTACAAGTTCCTCCTGTCAGTCCTCTAATATTAATGCTGTACAAGCCCAGTTCTTTCCGCCTCCCTTTCTACATCAGGTGCTTCAGCCCCTGACCATCTTGGTGCACCTGTGCTGGACTCACTGCAATCTGTCAATGCCTTTCTTGAACAAGCCCAAAACTGCATACAAGACTCCAGGTGTGACCTCTCATGTGCCAAACAGAAGGGAAGGATCACTTCCCTGCATCTGTTGACTATCCTGTTGGTAATAACCATCTAGGATGTGGCTGGATGGCACATTACTGACTCATATTCCATTTGTTGTCCACTGGAACCGTCAGGTCTGCTTCTGTCAAGTTGCTTTGCAGCACTATTGGCATATGGGGTTATTGAATCCTGGATGTGGGACTGCAATTGCTTTTGTTGAACTCCATACATTTCTTGTTGACCCAATTTCCAGCCTGTTGAGATCCTCTGAGACCTTTCCTTCCAGTGTATAGACTACTGCCTCAAATCTGGTATTGCCTGTGAACTTGCCAAGGGATGACACTATTCCAGCAGGACATGGCATTGTTGGTCATGTTCAGGTGGGTGTGTCACCCATCTTACAGTCTGTATCTCACCAATTTGTCTATAAAGATACCATACGAAAACAAATTGGAAATACTTAAGATTCCAACTAGTATCTTGCCTAAAATAGCTCACAGTCCTTCTAGATAATACAATTTATTAATTATTCATTGATAACAGAAAAACAGAATAGAATGGGAAGTTAATTTAGAGACTGAATCATATAAAGTATCTATTACAATCTACAAAATTAGTATCTGCATATGGGAGCTGTTTCATAGGAAATAAAAGTTAAGGATTCTAGTCATATAAAAATATATGTTAGATAGAACCTAGACTTCAGGAAACACTATTCAGAAATTACTGTACTGAAGGTTTGTGAGCCCAAAAGTTTGTGTGATTTTTTCCCCCAGTGAACAGCAGTTAGTCTAATAAAAGATTATCACCTCTGTTTACACACTTGGCCTCCCTCACTCACAGAATGATAATTTTAAACCTGTGATGTGCACTTGCCAGCATTTTTACCTTGGTCTCTCAGAACAAGAAAAGAAAAAAAAAAAGGAAACCCAAACTTTCCTGGAGCAGAGGAAGTATTACTGTGCTTCAACGGTTTGGAAAATGAAGAAAAGTGTATCTGGGAATCATAAGCTTGATATAGCAGTATTATATAGTAAATAATTATTGTTCATGTCTAGGTTAGAAAAAAGAACCAATTTAAGAGATATTGACAAGGAAAAAGGCACTAAGAAGAAGGACGTTTCCCTTAAATGAAATCGGAGCAATATTTTCAGTATGCAGTACTTAAAAGATCTATATTTATGTTATACATAGAAATGTACTGTATGCAGTCAAGAATGCTTTGAAAAATTAGAGAACTTTTGTATAGTCAGAATATATGGTGGAGTGGAATAAACAAGTAGATTGTGTTCTTGGACTTTGGAGCTTATTTTCATACAATTAAATATGGTAAGTATCCATTTCCCTATTACACACTACCTAGTCCTCACCCATCATGGTTCTATTTTTATTATTACATTGATGTAACTGCACTATTGTCTAGCCCATTAAGTATCAGTGCTGATAATTAAGATATAATTTATTGCTTCTTTGAAGTATTTTTAATGCCTATTTGGTTATAAAAATGACATCAAGTGATGAACTATAAATCAAGGCAAGTAAGAAATTTTGTTTCCAGCTGACATGAATTTTCTTCATAGAAAGTACGATACTAATGCATGTATATTTTGAAAATTTCCATTAGCCAGAATAGTTGCAAGGAATGTGGCATGAAACACAGGGTCCACGAAAAACAATATAAAAAGGCTGAAACATGCATTAATTTGAACACTCTGAATAACACATCCTTTAACTGCCCAGATTATAACGTGTAGAACACACTAGTGTTTATTTATCTTTTAAAATTCATATAAGTGTTAGCAAAATTATTGCATGTATTGTTTTCACACATTTTATTCACATGAGAGATCTAGAAATTATTTTATGAAGCATAAGATTATTTGACAGTCAAAAAAGAAACAGTTAAAACCAAAACAGTTGTTTGCTTTGACAGTAAAATGAGCATCATTATGGTGAAAATAACCTTCTTTAAAGAAAAGCTTCCCAAGGGATTATTTTGAATAATTTTTGAAAAATGCTATGGTGATGTTTTCTTCTTAAGTTTCTTGTACCACACAGGTACCTCTTTATTTGTCTGCAAAAGAAAGAACATTTAGTTGTGAGACAATGAACAGAAGAAAAACATGCAATCTACATGATTTAAACAATCTACACAAGTCTTCCTCCTTCCTATGTAGCTCACAGTTGAGTTCTTTGCTTAAATGCAAATATCAAAAACAAAACTACACATTTAAAGCTACTATTACAACATACCAGATTTAAAACTTCCTCATTTCCAGGTTATAAAAAGCAGATTATACAGTGAAAATGAAGCAATTAAAAAAAAATACCTGTCACAATGAAAACAAGCATCAACTGTGCAATAAATAGGTTTGATTTGAAATAACATCTTCTGTGTTTTCCAGCTGAGAAAGGAACGGATCTTAGAAAAGAGATCTTAGGTGTGCCAAAACTGACAAACACTTTATGCAGAAATATAGTTCTTAAAACATTTTAATTGAAAATAAAAGAATACAGTAGTTTTCTAACACTGTACAAGGTATTTTAATTGCAGAGAATTATCTGTGAGCAATAAACATAATAATCTTTCCTTGCCTTCATAATCCTATGGTTTACTGCTACACAGTCAGGATTACTTGTGGCATATTCAGTGGTGGTTTGTATAAAATAAAATAGTTTACATTTAATAGAAATAAAACGAATCAAGTGGAGGTGGAACAAGGTAAGGACTATTCTTCTTTCAGTGCTGGGTATAATCTCTTGAATTAGTGACCACTCTCTCAGTCTGTTGTCCATAAAATTTTTCCTTTCTAGTTGTCTTTTCTGATTGCTCTCTATGAATTCTTTCCTCCATTGAAAAGCATTCAATTTAAACATCTAATTTATTAATTTTGAAGATTTCAGTTACAAAAACAAATCTGGTCTATTTGTAAGCTTATAGAATTCTGGAAATTGGCCTAAACTGGCAGGATTTTCACAGGACTACTGATTTCTTTTCCTATCTAAGAAGAAAACCTGTGCCATCTGCCCATTTTCAGTTCCCTACTCCAAAGTTTGCAAAGGCTAGAGTTTTTGACAGAGAAATTGGTTAAAATTTCTTCATGTAAATGCAGTTTTTCTGGATTCCTACACAGTTTCTATATCCCTAAGTAAGACAGGACAGATTATGCAAGGAAACCCCAGATCATTTACACAAACTGTTGCTTATGTTTCGGATCACTGAATAAACCCATCAGAAACAAAGTTTGAGCAGTATGATTTAGCACTACCAAAAGGACTATGGATGAAACGGCACTGGATAAGCCTGTGTTTACCCTAATAATGCTATTCAAGCAGAATTTGAACTCCTAAAATCCCCCAATGTCCTCACATCCTGTCCCAGAGATGCTACAGTTCCCTACTTTTTGTGTTATACACCCTGTACGTGGTGTGCTACACTACAAATCTCATATCATTTAAGACACTGTATGTTAAAGTCTCCACCGTGAAAAAAAAAAGACAAAAGAAAAAAAAAAAGGACAAAAAAGCAAAAAATAGTTTTCTTTGGACCAAATCAGCACATATGCTATGCAGTGTGGATACACCCAGTTCACCCCAGAGAAAGGTAGCATTGTGAAGTTTGTAAATAAGAGTAATGATTTGCTTTCTGATTCAGCATTGCAGCTTGGCTGTCTTGATCTCAGTTCAGACACAGTCATAGTCAGAAACTTCTAAACAATTTTCATGAAACTTTCCAATACCATAAGCACTAAATCTGAAGTGGGCCAATTAAAATATGAAAAGCCAAGCTTTCAGTTTCTGAAGGAACAAAACAGGGTTTTATACTGGCTTTATAACATCAGGGTTCCTTAGCAACAGAAGTTATATCAATACTGCTGTTCTATTTTTAATATATATTTATATACATTCGCACATACACATTAATATACAGCAATTTATATATGCAGAAATACACCTATTTCCTCACTCCTGCTTCTCAATATAGATATGCAAACTCCACTTACACACAATCATGGTAGATTTAAATCAGTGTACAAGGTCTGTGAATCCCAACTATTAAAATCTTGCTAGCCACTCAGTATTGTAATACAACAATGGTATTTTTTTTAAAGACCTGCTTTGCTGTGAACTTAAGATATAGAAAGTAATCAAATAGCTAAAAAACATCACAAACTCTATTTTTTCTCCTCAACATTGACTGTTTCCATAAAGAGCTGAATTAATTATACATCTCCCTGAAGGATGAATCCACGCTTTTCTTTTTAAAAAGTGAGGAGAACCATCAGAAGTTTTAGCACCTACTTTTATCATAGTACTTACAAATAATGTTGGCTTCGGTGTAAATATATTTTCTTCTTCATGTTCTGGTGGCAATTTTACCAAAGGGATTGATTTTTTTCCTGTTGCACTTTTTACATTAGTATGAGACTGAGGTAGATTTTGTTCATAGTATTTCCCATGTAGAGCATAAATAATCTGCTTCATTGTGGCTAGTTCCTATAAAATCACAAAAGAACAATGCTAAGTTATTAAGTTAAATGACATTTGAACCTATAAGCATTTGTTTGTTAATAATAAATTTATATTCACCAAACATGGATCAGTAAATGTAAAGAAGAATAAATACTTGCTATAATTAATAAGATTACTACTTAAACCCTAGCAAAGTAAGAAAATAAAATAGGCATAGAGGATTTATACAACTCAAATTTTGTCTTGCTTAAAGGCTGTAAAAGAGAACATTTACAGTGCAATAAGAAGCACATTATTTCCTTTAACTTAGACTTCCATTCCATTTAAAAGAATTATTTTGCATTTATTTTTTCAGGCTGAGGCAGTGTACAAATCTAATTTGAATGACTGTGACAACTTGTACTTTTGAGCACTAGGTCTTGAACAGAAATTTTATAAATAGACTAGAAATATTTCTTTATATCCAGATTAGAAAAGAAAAATCAATGAAGAACCTTTAGAAGATGTACAGCAAAGAGGATCAGAATGGAAAAAAACTTTTGTGAAAAATGAAAGTTCCAGTGTGGAAAAACAAATAAGAACATACAGAAATGCAGCCTTTTTTCAGATATCCTAGTAATTTGCTTTGAAAACAATTTGAATCAAAAATGTTATCTTTCCTTAATACTTAAATCTGAACAAAACAGATTACTCAAAATGTAGAGTGAGAAAGGAAAAAACATAGCATTTTCTGACTCTAAGTGGACATCTTCTTTTGTCATCTTTCACCACACCTACCTCCTAACGTTCCCCCTCCCCCCTATGTAATGGGTATGATTACTGTAAGTCACAGAATGTAAA
>WBNO01019306.1:17527-33530 GCA_013400575.1 Peucedramus taeniatus
GGCAGCGCCCCCGCCCGGGCCGAGCTAGCGGCGGGGCCGGGGGGGGCGGGGCGGGCTGGTGTCCAGCTGCAGGCTGGCTGCTCGGCCGTCGCGTTTGGGCCTCCAGCCCCAGGGGTACATTGGGGGGAGGTGCGGAGGCCCCTCGATCCCCTTTCCGCAGGGCCCAGGTTGTGTCACACGGGGGGCAGTGGCGCCTCCCGCACTGACGCCTTCCTGTACCGCCTGCCATTCTCCATCGCCCCTGGGAGACTCAGCTTGCCTGGCTTTAGTCAGGGTTTTTTTGTAAGAGGTCATCATAATGGTGCAAGGCTCTTCTCGGTGGTGCCGAGCAATAGGACAAGAGGCCTCGGGCAGAACCTGATGCCCAGGAAATTTCACCTGGACACGAGAAAGAGCTTCTTTACTGTGCAGTGGCAGCACTGGAACAGATCGTCCAGAGAGACTGTGGAGTGTCTCTCAGTGGAGATACTCAGGAGCTGTCCGTACACAATCCTGTGCAATGTGTTCTAGGATGACCCTGCTTGAGCAAGGAAGTTGGACCACATCACCCTAGCACCGAGGCTGTGGGTTTGATCCCTGTGATGGGGCATTCACTTAAGTGTCGCATTCATTGTCCTTGTGGTTCCCTTCCAGCTCAGGAGATTCTGTGATTCTGTAACCCACTGTGGTCCTTTCCAACTTCACCCATGCTGTGATTCTGTGATGTCCATGATGAGCCACTATCAAAAGTGGCTGCTTTTGCACAGTTCTTTTTATTCATGAACGTTATTCTTGCATAATAATAATTCAAATAAAAAACATTTACATCAACCCAGGCAAACATTTTTTCACATTCTGGCTGGCACTTTTGTGGGTCCCACACTCCAAGACCCTGTTAATGCAGATAACTGTATTATCTAAAATACCTAAGAATTATGCTTCAGGAACCAAACTGTTTCTTGGCATTCCAGAATCACTGAAACATGGAAATCCTTCACCAGCAGATAAACTATAGTAGATTATTATATTTCAGTCATGCATATTTTGTGTATTTCTCTTTAGAATACTTTTAATGGAAAGAAAATTAGTCCTACGTTGTGAGTTTTTTATTTCATGAGTAGAAATAAAAAAGACACGTGGAAGTGTCTCACACTTTGTAAGCAAACAGTTGTGCAGTAAGTCTTTCCAAAGGGTCCTAGTATAATTATTTTTACAGGTGCTTGGTGGTTTTTTTGGAGCAGTTAAAGCTTAAAGTTTAAGCATTCATTCTGTAGACTGTTAGATTGAGCAGTACCCACACTCATCTGTCACCTTTTGTTCCTCTCTGTACTGCCACGGTTGTTTTTGTCTGGTACATTGAACTTGATTGGGGATTGATCTGTCTGAAAAAGTCCTCTCTAAATAGAAGGGTGTTTTTCCATCTGCATGAGCTCTCTGGTGAAGTTCATATTAAAATGTCTGCAGTGAGCAGTTAGGAGGACACAGAGCAGGGACTTTGGAAGGGGGAAGAAACATCTGGCTGGTCTCTGTGGTGTCATAAGCAGCTCTCCTGTCAAATGTGAAACTCAGCCTTAGTTCTTGAGGTTGTGTGTGCCACACACATCTCCCCCGCCTTTGTATTTTCTCATTTCCCTGAAACTGTGATTTCCTAACTAATGAATGCATCAATGCATACTCACAGATGTGCCTAATTACCTTTCTGCTCAATTCTGTTCTTGCTTTACTTGAGCTGGAAAAATAGATATATTTTTACATATATATGTGTATATATATATGTATATATATGAATGTATATTATGGGAAACATTACATTTGGATTGAAACAATGAGAAACAAGGACATTTTACCTAAAGTATTTCTGCATGGTAGAAGTGTAGAATTATGCCTTTTTTTGTCGAGGTAGGAAGTGTGTTTCCAGGTGTAATTGAGGTGCTGGTTGCAGCAACTGTCCACTGCTGCATCACTCACTTCCCTGTTTATTCACTGGCCTTCTGGAACCTGAGCAGCTGCAATAATTGCTGGTGTGCTTGCACACTGTGGTATAACAGCAGTCAGTTGTGGGTTGAGAGAAGGCATTTTGGAATGGCTGTTCATTTTCATTGCTTCTTTTTTCTCCTTAGGTAATTCTGGAAGCTATGGATATACTCTTCAGAATAAGAGGAGGCTTGGATCTTGCATTTCAACTTGCAACTACTGATGGTGTGTCTATAAGACTAATAGATTTCTTAGTACTTATATGAACTTTTATTAAGAAACTATTAAGTTACAGCAGAGTAGATTATTCTTCTCTAAATTTGACAGCACCTGAGAGAAACAGTACACTTTTGTTCAGGGAGGTGAGTGTGAATGTTTAAGACAGACCTGCTAAGTGAAATCTTACCTCAGTTTTGTTTACCCAGTCATTTTTCTGATCATAACAGCACCTGCATTTTTATTCCAAGTCAAAAAAATTTTATTAAACATGTGCCCAGCAGCTATAAAAAAACAGTGAGGGAATTTTCTAGGCTAATTATATCCTTACTGTGTTTCAGAGGCATCAACAAAAAAGGCATTAGGATATGTTTTCAGTGATCTTGAAAACAAACTGTCCTCAGAGTTTCTTGTATTCAGAATTTGCCACAGTTCAGTCTATGTGTGGCCTAACAATGGTATGACCACAGTTCCTGAGCTGACTGATGAGTCTGCATGTAAGGAGATCAGACGATTTATACAGTAAGTATATTTAAAAACTGGGGGGGGTGGTTAACAGATTAATTTCATCTTATAGAAATGTCTCTTTCTGTTGATAATTCAGATTTGACCAAGATGATGAGACCAAACGAAAGCTTGGCAAAAAAAAGGATAAAAAGTTACAGGATACGGTATGTTTCTAATATATAAGAAAAATTATCATTTAAACATTTTTAGACTTGCCCTCCCTAGGCTTTTCTGTACACAAATAGGCATTGACATGACTTTAAACAATGCTTTTAAAGTCATTGAGACTCAACATGAATGCAGAAATCCACCTATGGTATATCAGAACATAGAAGTTTGTCTTTAACATTATCAGCTTTTTTCTAACCCAAGTATTCCATTACTGAACTTGATACCAAATACCTGCAATCTTACTTTTGCCTTCTTGGTTCATGTGTAGTTGGAGATGTAATATTGGTGTCTTTATTCTCTGCAGCAGCAGATAATCAATGTAGACCTCATGTTGGAAATGACATCTTTATTAGCTGCTTTGGCTCCAGTCATTGAAAGGGAAAAGAAGGAGCACCACTACATAAATATGACATTACCAGTTGATGTTGCTGTATCTGTTTCTCCAGAAGAGCCATGGGGAAAGTAAGTGTTATCCTGAACCTGCAATTTTGTACTTTTTCTTGAAATAATGGAGTAAAACTATATCATTCATGAGTTTAATGAAAAGTATATCGTATTTTTGTGATGTAATTTTAACTGTGTAAATAATAAAATCTCATGAAGACGGCTGTTAACTTCAGTAATCTTAAGACATGATCCTTTTTCTGTCTATATAAAATTCAGTTTATTAATGTCTGACAGATTTGATAACTCGTAACCATTGCTTAGCAAGGAATTGAGAAAGTCAGGAAAATGTTCTGAAAATTTTTGTATGTGAGGTGTATAAAAGTGAGAGCTGGGGTGTATTTGATGAGCCTTTGTAATCTCAGCCCTCCATTTGGGGGTGCAGCTGGGTAGGTGCAGATGGAAAACATTTGAGTCTGCTTATGTATTTTTTCCTTGCATTTTTTTTCCATAGGATTTGATGCTGAACAACACTAAATGGAGTGGATAAAATGCAAAAAAAAAAAAAACCAAAAACATTTAGTCATTCTTTAATTTTTTTTTGGCAAATGCTCATACTGATTGTGTTTCTGATATGAGAGCAGAGTAGCTGCTTTTGGGAGGACTGAATCAGTAGGGACTCGTTTCTGTGGGCAGACAACCTTTGAGTAAGGCACAGTTGGACTCTGCCTTTTCCTGTGGGAGCAGAAGCATTGAAGTAGTGCAGTCATCTGACCAGGTCAGACATGCATTTAGGTATTGTATAACTCACAGCTGTGAGAAAAAATGATTCACAATCACTGCTCCACTTTTGAAATATTCTCCCTTGTACTTTGCAGGGTACAGAATCTCCTAGTGAAAGCAATTCATGGGCAATTAACGGACATGGAAAAATGTATCATGAAATATGTGAAAGGAACATCAATTGTGGTACCAGAACAATTTCATTTCATGTTACCAGGAAAAAATCACCTCGTAACAGTCTCATATCCTACGGGTATTTCAGATGATCAGCTGGAAAGTTACAGAAAGGTAAAGCCAACAAACCATAACAGAACTGGATCTTTTATTTTTAATTATTGTCATTGAAGCAGTGGTAAGGCTTTCTATTTAGTCAATGTAGAATAAATACTAGCAGATACTGCTGTATTTTGGATTCATTTTTATTATAACCAAAGCAGTATACTGAATGTGTGAACTTGATTTATTAGAATTTATTTTTTAGAATGTACTAGATCTCATTTTTGTGAGAGAACAACAGAAACGTTAAAAGTACATAAAATTTGGTTGATAAATATTTTCTCTAAATTACACTTCCAGTACAGCATTCTTTGAATTTCTCCCTTTTTTGTTCTTCTGTGGTAGAACATCAGTTTACTTTTGGTGTGTTACTACATTCAGGTTTTAACATATGTCCTGAAAGGCTTATTGGGGGTTTTGTTTGTTTTGGTTTCTTTCTTGGGGTTTTGTGGTGTTGTGGGTTTTTTGTCTGTTTGAAGAGAGCTACTTTTAGTAGCTCAGAGTTGACCAGACTTAGCTAGTGTTTGGCTTGTTTTTGTCTTTGGGTTGGCATATCTGGAAAAAAGAATATGGATGAGGTGGAAGAATGTTGAAATGTTGCAGTCCTTTCAGATTGAGACTGATACCAGTCTAGCTCATACTATTTTGTGTACTGAGAGCAGGCAAAGAATATTCTGCAGCTTAGAGGTGTAGAAACTGTGGGGACTTTTTCTGTGTGAAGCATTACTGCGTATATAAAACCCAATCTAGCCTTGTGTTTGCAGAGGCCTCAGGCACTGGTGGCACTGCCTGTGTTTCCTGCTCTCTGCTGTTCACTCTAACCCACTAATGGGAAGTGTTATTGCAGCTCCTGTAGCTGGGTTTAGTGCTGGGTCATCTGCCTAAAATGTATTACCTGTGTTACACACATTATCCTACATGATCTCATCATGCCTTTCACTCTTAAGCTCTGTGAAATAAGACAGTATATCTCTTTAAATGTGGCTGCTGTGTGGCAAACAGAGCTTAAGAGATTTTAAAATAGACTGAGTATGCTTGAACCATAAGCCCAATATCTTTGTCTCAGTACGTGTTATTTGTATGCTCCAATATCAGTTAAGATTATAATTTGCTGTGTGTATCTACTACGTAGATCAAACTGTAATCCTTTTCTATGATGGTTTATTTTATCATGCTTTCATAACAAACCTGTTACTCGTATTTTCAGTGGGGCCCCAGAGGCAGGTGTTATGTAATAGGACTGCATAAAGTAGTGGGCCCTTTAGATGGGAGGTAAGCCTGCATGAGCTTCCCTGGAGAGGTGAGGTCTAGTAGTAAATATACCTGCTGAATGTTTAATTAAGCCTATTTTAATAATTTCCTAAACTATGCTGTTAAAATTATATCTTTATTGCTGCTTACAATGTTGTCTTTCTTTTAATCCAAAATTTGAATTGTGTTTCTTATTTTTATTTGAACTTGCATGTAGGAATTGCATGGGTTATACAATCTGCCTTGTGACAGACCATATTTCAAGAGAGCAAATGCTTATCATTTTCCAGATGAACCATATAAAGATGGGTATCTCAGAAATCCACATTTACATCTTAGTTCGCCTGGCATGGAGTCTGGTATGGTAAGTTTAAATTGAAAAATATTGCAGAAAGTACCTTTTTATTTTATTTGAGATTTTTTTTATTGAAATAAATAGTTTAGGTAGTCTATGATGTGCAGACAAGAAATAATTGGCTTGACCTTCTAAGCAAAAGGGCTCCTCTGCACAAAATGGTATTGCTTTAATTTGTTGTATTTGTCCCAAAGAAATTAGATTTTCTTGGGAATATAATGTCCATATTTTTAGCATGTATTCTAAAAAGTTTCTCAGAACCAGGACAAGAAACTAAAACTATGAACAGAGTTTAGGAGACAAAATGAGGTGGAGTTAATCATGTGTGAAAAATTACCCTTTGCATCTTCCAAAGATTTGCAGTCCCCAACTGAAAGCTTTACAGTGCAAGTGCCAGGTGATATGACTTCTCTGAAAACTGATGCAAGTGTGATCAGATGCCTCTGTGTTCTCCCCTCCTGTGCAGGTTTATTTAGTGCAAGGTGTATACAGTTACCACCACTATATGCAGGACCGCATCGATGACAGTGGCTGGGGCTGTGCCTATCGGTCTTTGCAGACAATCTGCTCTTGGTTCAAGCACCAAGGCTACATGGATAGACCTATACCAACACACAAGGAAATTCAACAGGTACAGAACATTTAAGGAGATTATTTTATGCATATTTGTCTAGAAAGGTTTGTGTAGATTATTTTTTAAATATAAAATTTGTACATTTTAGAAGATATTTTTTGTCCCTTAAATTGGACTGGCGGTTTTGAATTGTTTGTGTTGAGTGACATTATCTGTACAAATAAGATACATTAAAATAATCTTTTAAATGTTTCCTTGGATTAATATTCTATTAGAAGCTGTGATACAACATTTTCAGTTATATCAGTGTTTTAGTCAAACGAAGAGAACAAAGAACCCAATGTGTCATGCTAAAATCAGTTTTAAAACTGGCTGTCATATTCAATGACAGCTCAATTAGTTCCCAGATGCTACAGAGGAATTTACTGACGACTTCTGCAACTTTGCCTTTGACAGTAGTGCACTTTTCCTGATTTTTGAACTCTCCTTCACTTCTTTTTCTATTTTGAATTTAAATGCATACCTGAATATGTTCGTTTTTGTTAACAGCACTGAAGTAAAACTGTAGGCTTGTAGCTAACACCCATACTTGGGTATGCCTGTCAAGGAATACTGCAGTTACCTTCAGTCGTCTAAATATAATTCTTCATGTTACAGTTATTTAGTGAACATTTTTAGTAAAGTTTAATTCATTCCATGAAAAAACATTTATCATCTGTAGCAGGGGTATGAACAGTAAAGGTAAAACCACATTTCCTGAACATTGCTCAATCCACACCTGAATGTTACTGAAATCTGTGCACTCCTGTGGTATTTTTAGGCATCTAAAAGAGGGCAGTAGTCTGCAGAAGACCTTTGGGCTTTGTGTCATGAGCAGAAAAGGTCCCTCTCAAGTGGTGAATATAACATACAAACCTCAGAATGAAGAAGAGTTTAAAATAAACCATAACCTTTGACATGGATCAGTAACCTCTTCCTCAGAGCACTATTTTATGGATCCTTTCCTGAGTGCTTTTAATGGAAATTCAAGCCTTTCAGTCTGTGAAATGGCTTCTGCAGTGTACAAATGATGCACTCCATTATTAAAGAGTTTAGTGGTTCCCCTCCCAGCCTGAAGTCTGCCTGTGGACCTGGGGTTGTAGTCTCTGCTCATGAACACAGTTCAGCATTACTGCTCAAAGGGACATTTCCAAAACAGAATCGCAGTGTATGAATTCAACATTCATTAGTCTGCTTTTAAACAGCTAGGTTCAAAACACATGCCCATATATATAAAACAACTTTGTTCACAAAAAGTGGTGGAATTCCCTGCTATATGTTGTTGATATTTGGTTTTCTTCCTCATTATGGTGTTGCAAAGGCACTGGTTGATGCTGGAGACAAGCCTGCAGCATTTGTTGGGTCACGGCAATGGATTGGTTCGATTGAGGTACAGCTTGTTTTGAATCAGCTTTTTGGAATAACATCCAAAATATTATTTGTCAGGTAAGAATCACTACCTGTTTAGTAGCTTGGTAATTGCTAAAAAGACTGAATGCCTTAAATGCAACTCATGATCACAGTACATGGGAGAAGATGTATAATTAAAGAAGAGGTATAATTAACCCTCTATTCCTACCTTTAGTTGTGCTAAGTGCTTACAGGTGAAGGTGGTGTTAAATTTCTTGGGAGCTTGGGGTTCTAGTTTCCAGTTGCTATAAATTGCATAATAATATGTAAATTTCCTGGGTTTATAAAGCTATGGTCAAATTCTTCCACAAGAGATGTGGCTCCCATTGGGTTTCCTTAATCTGTAAATTGCTTCATGATATGCGAACTGATACAGAACTCAGCCTATTCCTTTAGGCCACAATTTTTGATGCAGGCACACAGTCTGATGTCCACAGAGAACTGAATGTACAATGACAAAAAAAAATTATTACTGCAACCACAGACCTAACTTGTGAGTTTGGGATTGAGGCAGATTGTTGAGAAGTCTGGAAAATAATGTTCCCCTTTTTGCATTTGTGTGACAAATAAAGCAAGGATTTTTTTTCATTCTGACAGTGGTGCTTTCATAGACAAGGACCCCATGAAGATATTTGGGACAAAAATAATAGTCCTTAGCATTTATCAGAAGAAAAATTACCATATTTTTTATCATTTAGGCAGCACTAAGCAGACTAATAAAACTCTGAACATTTAATAAATACAATTGTGAAAGTAAGAACATACACTAACAGTATGTATGAAAATACAAATCAAAATACTTTTCATGTGTTATGTTTATTTAGAGTAAATTCACACTCTAGATATTCTAAAAGAGCATGGTGATGGGGATCCTTAATGGTAGAAAAATAGTTCAGGTCTTCAATATTTCAATTTTTTTTTTTTTGTTCCAGAGCTTGTACTTGCAGATGATCCACCTATTATTTATAGCAGCTGTGACAGGCCCTGTCAGTAGGAAGATTTCTATTCCTGCATGTGAGAATATAGAATACACTCCTTTCTGAACTGGGTAGAATTGCTCATATTGCTGCTACAAGGGAGCACCAGTTTTTCACAGTTACAAAAAACCAACATCACTACCATGCTAGGAAGAAGAAACAATCATGCAGCTTTTTCAGCTGGTCACTGGCAGTGGATAGCATTTTTGTCTTGGGCTTATTTCCAGCTAGCATCTCTAATTCTTTATGGAAATAAGACTTCACAGCTGCACCAGCAACACCAGTACTGGATCCATTATAATAAATGCACCATTTCCCAGTTTTGTATTCTGTCTGCATTTAACTCCTTCTCTCTACTTGGGAAGTAGGCATGCAGACTTTCACTGGGTTTTAAAAAGATTAACCACTATATAAAGAAGTATACATACAAGATATTAAAAATGTCTGTATTAATTTCCTTGCCTGGCAAATAGACCTTGTGTGAGAAAATGTTTTTCAGAATTTCTCAGGAAGTTTACACAGGAATAATCCAAGTGACTTTCTGATCGGTTATCTATGCAGTGAACGAGTATCATGGATAATCAGAGAAGTAAGCCTAGTAAGAATGACAAATCTCTTATTGTTTTTCTTACCTAGCCAGGGTTCTGAACTAGCATTGCAGGGAAGAGAGCTTGCTAATCATTTCAAGACTGAGGGAACTCCAATTATGATTGGTAAGTGCTTGAGTGTTGAAGAATGCTAATGAAAGTGCATGGCCTCCCTGTGCTGAATTTCATTTCAATTAGAACCCATTTAATTTACTGTACAAAAGTTAATCAAAACTGTAGATAAATTAAAAATTACAGTTTTCCCAAGGTAGCCTCGAAAGTTTAGTCTGGTTGGTATCTTTTTATTTAGTATTTCTTTCAACCTCAGGATTAAACATGGTAACAAAAGTCAGTCTAAAGAGTGTTTTTATAAATTTCTATTAAGTCAGAACTTGAGCTGACTTTCATTCTCTACAGGAGCAGAAGTTCATAGAGTTCCCCAAAACTTCCCCTCAGAGAAGAGTACTGTTTATTTGCTTTGGAAGAGAAGGGTATTATCCAAATTTGATTTAAGACCAGTTTTAATAATCTGAAATATTGGTATGATAAGAAGTACCATTTGTAAAAATACTGCAACATTAATTGAACTATTTTTTCCATAATGTATTTTAGGAAATGGGTAATATTTATATTATTATTTTCAACTTTAATAACATTAATTTAAACAATATCTCAGTCTGTATTTGTCATTCCATAATGCAGTGTAACTTTCTCAAAATGGAGGTGCCAGAAGTCCAGACGTTGGTATGGTGATGGTTTATTAGATTAGATATTAGGAAGAAGTGTTTCCATGTGAGGGTGGCGAGACACCAGAACAGGCTGCCCAGAGAAGCTGTGGATGCCCCAAGAGTAGGGGGGTGGCCCAAGGCTCGAGGCCAGGTTCGACAGAGCTTTGAGCACCTGGTCTAGTGGCACAGGGGGTTGGAACTAGGTGATACTTAAAGTCCTTTACAACCCAAACCATTCTATGATTCTATTAAATATTCTTGGCCTTTCAGCAGCCATTTTGTCTGAATTTCAAGAATGTAGAATCCTATATTGAAAAATCTTTTAGTCTGTAACTTACCCTTCCCTGTAAGGTTGGTTTAATTTTTGTTGTCATTGGAGGGCTTTTTGAGGGTGGGGTTTGGGGGTTGTTTTTGCTTGTATTCTTCCAGGGATTTTGCAATCCCTATGTGCTGTGTAGAGTTATTACTAAAATATTGTGGGAAGTAAAGTATTGCATGTTATCTGAAAGAAACATGCAAGAGTTGATCTGTGCCCATCTCATCAAAATATTCCCTTTTTCTGTTTGCAGGCTGGGGAAAGGGAAATCAGAATTTAATATTCTGCCCCTAAGATTCATTAAAGTAACTCTGTAGAAAGCAGCAGATAAACCTCATCCAAGAATTCTGATTTCTCGTCTAATTTTAGTCCTTTTACAAACATGAAATTTTTCAGATTTCTTTCTACGGTTAGTTTTCTTTAAAGAAAAAGTGCAAAAGGGATATTTGAAATATTCTTGACTTCATCTGGTGGAAGTGCTGAGGATTTAACCTGCCTTGCTGACTTGGAAGAAATTTGGAAGATACATTCGCTACTTAATTCAGTTACTACAACTAATCTTCTTAGAAGTAGTAAAGATACATTGTTTAATAATATGAAGAATCTTATATCAAACATTTTCAGAATCATCTTGATACAAGCTAATCTGTTATTAGAAGGTGTTGATGTACTTTTATTTAACCCTTGCACATTAAATTAATCCAATGAAAAAAAATTCAGCAACCTGTGTTTCTCCTATTTTAGGTGGAGGTGTTTTGGCTCACACGATATTAGGAGTGGCTTGGAATGAGACTACAGGGCACATAAAATACTTGATTCTAGACCCACATTACACTGGAGGCGAAGATCTGAATGTTATTTTGGAAAAGGTGAGGCTTAATGCACATATATACTCACACATTTATGTATATACATGTATTTTGGCATTAAATAATTTCCAGCCAAATACAACATGGCAATTCTATGTCTTCTCCATTCCTTATGGAAAAAGCACTGACCCCCAGTTAACCTGCATAGTACAATATGCTAAGTATTGTCAGTTTCTGAAACTTAGTGTCTTTGGAGATGTATCAGATCAGCAACTACACCAAGTTATTATACTATAAAGCAATGTTCTTTATTTTATATAAATTTACCCATCTCCCCTTTTACCCAGGAGTATATACAATAAATGTGTGTTATATTTTGAATAAAACAGAAAATTCTGTTCAGGCTGTAAGATGCTCTAAATGAAACAGAGAAGATAATTTATTTTAAATTTTAAAAGTTCTTTTAAAAATCCAACACTAACCATTCTCAGATCAAGCCTTGAACAGTGTTCAGAGGGTAGGTACTGAATTGTTTTGAAAATGTGGAAAAACTACAAAGCACTCAGGGGTATGTAATGTCATTTTCACATTTAAAGCCATTAAAAGGGATGATGCAGCACATTACAAACCAGTAAATATAGTGTCAGAAATGTAAACTCTTGAAGCAGCTGAATCATTCTGTAAGTGCTAGGTAATCAATGTCTTTTCTATTTTTCATATTCAGTTGCAAATAGTAACTTCTATTTCTAATCTTTGATAACCTTGTGTAGGCCCAACAAAAAAAAACAAACAGACAAAAAAACCAAACAAAAACCAAACCAACAAATAAAACTAACCAAACAAAAACCAACAAAACAAAAAAAAGACAACAAACAAAAAAAAGAGCTCTTTAAGAAACATTTTGCTGGCCTATAATGATCAAAGCTTGAAATGAACACAGGAAGAAACAATTTTCAAAGAACATGTAGGACCAAAGGCTGTTACAGCTACTAGCTGTTAAAATGATTCAGTGGTCCAGGAGGATAAAATAAATGCAGAACCCACTTTCCTCATCATAAGTGTCTAGGGAGGAACTAAAGGAAACTGTGAGAATGATGGAGTTCTAGAATAACAGTAGTCTTTCAGGAGCAGCAGAAGGTAGTGGGGATGGGGAGGAGATGATACTTTCTAAGAATTAAGCTGGGGAGGGAGGAATGGGGAGAAAGTTTTTTTGTAATGTGTTTTTGGTTATTGTGTTTCCAGGCATGTAGAGAACTTCCTGAAAATTGCCATTGCATTCTATAGCCATTTGAAAATAATTTGTACAGCTTAGATAAGAATAGACTCAAAAGTAGTAGACAGGAAAAACAGAATTCAAAGTAGATTTAAAAGCTGTCTTGCTTTTCCTTGGACAGGGCTGGTGTGGATGGAAGGGCCCGGAGTTTTGGAGCAAGGACGCCTATTATAATCTGTGCCTACCTCAACGACCAAAGGCTATTTAAATTCATTCTTATGCTGAATGTGCTGAGACAGAATAGTAGATAAAATTGTCCTGTTATTTATCAGAATAATGCTTTAAGTCAATCAAAACCCAGTTGAAGTAGAAATGTTGGTTGAATTACTTAAATTAAGAAACTATTTTTTTTAATGAAACCTTTAGAAATAAGAGTTACCTGCTTTGAACTGTATTCCTTACAAATGCATTTATTAGGCAACAAATACTCTGTACTTTTCCATAGCACAACTTTAGGTTTATATAGTATTTCCTCTTCTGCTAGAATATTTATAGATTAAATGCCAAATCCATTTGTTTTATGGAATTCTTTCATGACAAAAAGATAAACTGTCCTCTGCCTTTCAAGTTCCACTTAGCCAGCTGTCTTGTCCATTATGAATCTGTTCAAAGGCCTTGTTTGTTGCCGGTATTCTTGATGATGCATTTTAGCAGTGGGAAAAGAATGGCTATATTTACTGAATTTTTTTAATTTTGCTGTCAAATTCACACAGAAAAAGCAAGAGAATTAATTTTTCTATGCTCATTTATTTATAGCTGAATCAATACAAGTATTCCGGGGGGGGGAAAAAAACCTCACCAAATTCTTCTGTAAGAAGTAACAATAAACAAGCTTTCCTCCTTCTCAGAAGGAGACAATGTCCCAGCACACACATCTGACTGCTCAGTGCATCATCCAGTCATGGTTCCTCAGACTTCAGATTCCCCTTATTTTATGTTGGGATTACAAGCTGTTTCTTCTGGTGGCCAGGAGACAAGATCTGTCATAGAAACAAAGTAAGTCTGTAGCTACTTCATCAGTACATCAGTAAGAGTACCTATGATTTTTATTTTTTCTGTGTTGAAGTAACCTCTTGAGTGGCATTCCACATGTACTGTCCATTTCCAAGAAGACCCTAACCTTAAGTACCTATGCAAGTTCATCCTTACGAGGGGGCTTCTAAATCTGACTGCTGTGTCTAACACACATTTGTTGTACTTAGATGCTAAAAACATTTTAAAAAATATTCTGAATTGTATTAAACCAACACTATTACACACCATCTGATCTTCTCCTCTTCCTGTTTATGGATCTGCTGGTTTCACTTTCTTGTTTCTGTGCAGTTGGATCCTCTGTCTGCAAGCCATGTCTGTCACTTAGCGAGTAACCAGACTGTCCTCTCAGTTTCATTGTCTGAGTGTGCTGAATTGTCCTGAGGAACTTGGCACATTCCAGAAAGCCGTAATCCAGTGCAAGGTCTGCTGCTGTCTGTCCACTGTTGTTGCACAAGCTGAAATACAGAATTAACAATAACCAATTAAACTGGAATAATGAGCAAACACTGATTAAGTGGTAATTTAGGCAGGTATATAAAAATAAGTACTGACAATCAATAGCAAGGAGGTTTTGATTCTTAAGGTTTCTTAAGGATAGCATAGGGCTCATGTAGGGGGCTGGTATGAAATTCCTACAAAAAGGAAAAATTATTTTATAATAAATTTGTCATCAGACTATTAGTGCCTTTAGCATATCAAAAAGGCAAGAAGAGGGTGAGATGATGATCAGGAATATTCTCTCAGCAGTTATCACAGAGGTATATAGCTAAATAACAGCATGTGAGCATGTGGCCGGTGCTCCTTTGGTGTTTATGTCAGGTTTTAATACTCCTATGGCTGTAGTCATGCTGTATTTGCAGCTGTAGCATGTGTGTTCTGAGCAAGTTAAATGTACTCTGTAAAATGCATATGCTTTGATGCTCTACTGAAATTACTAAATGTCGCTCAACTTACTCAATTTTAGCATCACCAGCAACAAGGAGAGCGAGACATTCCAAACTCCCAACTTTTGCTGCTTTATGTATCGGGGCTTCTCCAAGGCAATCCTAAAAACACAATTTATATATAACAGTCATTTGCAAGAAGAGGAGTAGGATAAAGCTGTCTTGTTCTCCAAAATGACTGTTTATGTGTACCAGTCTGTTGTGAGCTGAGAGAGAGATTAAAGGAATATAGCTAGTATAGTAATGGTAACGACCATTAAATCTCTAATGTGTTCATCACCACAAAGCAGAAGTGCTGTCTCCTGCCGTACTCACTGTTTAACCTTTGCCTTCTAAAAGATAACTTACACAGAATACTCTCCACATGGATTAACAGCATCTCTTAGCACCATTTAGGGATTGCTGTGACCAATAGCTTGCTACCAGCTCAGAGATATGAAGGATTAAACTAAGCAACTTGAGTAAGAATTCTTACATTTAATTGAAGTAGGGACAAACTTTTGGAGGAAAAATAAATTGCTGAAAAATAAATCAGTTGTGTCAAAGAATTAAGTTGTTTGGACATCTGCATGCAGCATTCTAAGTGTGAAAATTAAATTATACATTGCAAGTGAAGTTGGTAATGCAATATAGACAGGATTTCTGGTTCATGCTGGAAATTACTCTAGAATAAGCAACCCTAGATATACAATGCAATACAGCTGAGTATGAGAAAAAGCCTCTCTTAGATAAAAATTATGTAAATAATATTAAATGGATTTACTGACATGCCAGATAAGAAGTGGAAGGAATAAAATGTGTTTTTTACCTGTTGGTTCAAATTTGCTCCTGTCTGCAGTTGCCAAAGTAGGAAAAAAGCTTCACCACCACAAGCAGCCAAGTGAGCTGGAGACTGACCAGAGGCATCTGCAGGTGCGTTCACACCGGTTCCTGTCTCAAATAGGTTGCTGAAACTACCAGACTGAAACGAGATATCAAAAGACAAAAAATGTTACTGCCAGTGTAAGCCACGGTAGGTCTCAGAACACTGCATCACAGCAAAAAAAAACATTCCCCTGGCAAATCATTGGACCTTCATGTTCCTTGAGACTGCCTTTTAAATATTTTCTTTTTTAAAGAGCAGTGCAAGAAAGACTTTTTTGGCTTTTAATCTCTTAACCAGAAATACCGATCGACAGCGGCAGTGTCCCAACATTAATAGCAACAGCTCCAGGCAAACTACACCTCATTCACTTCCGCAGCTGGGCTGCCGGTAAGACAGAACCACAGACAGACCCTCCCAAACCTCACCTCTGAAGTGCAGTCCAGCATCAGCATCGCTTCCCCTTGCTGTACTCGGGGCTGTCGGGGCTCGGGGCTTTCAGGGCTGGGGGACCGAGGCGCGGGTCCGTCCGTGCCCGCCTCCCTGGCCGGCT
>WBNO01019306.1:36321-106767 GCA_013400575.1 Peucedramus taeniatus
GCTGCGAGCGGCTGCCGCAGGACCCGGCCCTGCCAGGTACCGCCCCAGCCGGGCCGGCTCCGGCCGGCAGCCCCGCTTCGGGCAGCTGCGGGTTTGGACTCTTCCACGGCGACTTCACGGACACAAGGGTCAGGCTGTCTTCACTGAGCGTTTGCTTCGGGCGGTCTTGACTCGACTTTTCCATTTTGTAACAGAGCCTTCTCTTTCATCTTAGTCTTCTGAAGACCATGTTAAAAAGGGGACCCGGCCAGCTTCTGACCTTTACTGTATTTACGCAGGTTTCACCTCTTAGGGGACAAACCCAAAAGTGTGTCTGTTTTTAATCAGAGAACCGCGCCCGTGGTACACTGTTGGCAACATCGGAGGAGTCGCTGCTGAGGAGAGAGGCAGGTGGAGGCCCTCCAGCACTTTTTCTGGATGGACAACGATACTATGAACAGGTGCTTTCCCTCTTTTAAGTAAATATTATAAATCAGACAATTTTCAACACCTTTTCAGTGAAAAAAGAGACACCTTAAAAAAACGTAAAAGAGGTGCCCTTTGCCTGTTTCTGTCCCATTAAAATCACCAGGTGTTCCACCTAGATAAGCTTTTCCTACACTTTCCCCAAGCACCTAGTGAGGTCTTCCAGTTCTCTCACAGGTCTCCTAAGGACCAGATAAGTAAGCAGCAGCCTATCCTTACAGCTAACTTCCAAGCAAGGTTGGGTTTTTGGGCAGCTGACTGCCCAAATACAACACTCATTGTTTTCAGTAGTAGAAGAGCAAGACACAGCTTTTGATCTTTGTTTCCCACCTAGGCACTGGAACTTGTTGAAATGCATTATCTTCAAGTTCTCTGTCCCTGCCCACTTCAGCTAAAATTGGTCATCCAAGTCTTCAAAAGTAAATCCTCAGGGAACAGAGTAAGACTGGCTGGCAGGTGAACGTAAATCTCAGCTTCCTGTGAAAATCAGAACTTAGTTCAGGAAGACAGAAAAGAATGTACAAACACTCAGGTATTTTCTGATGTGACGTGCATGGATTCAGTACTGTTTACAGTGCAGCAGTGGCACAGTGTAAATCAGTCTCACAGTTTGCAGCAGGAACAGAATTAACTCACTCAGGCTTTCTGCCTTCTGGGCCCTGTCCTTCATGTTTTCCTTAATGAATTACCTGAGACTAACTCCATGGAGCTGAATGAACAGACTCCTGTCTGTTTCTTGACAAGCTGGCTTGGATGCAGTACATCCCTACATGTATTCTTTGAGCAGGTTTTAGTTGTCAGGTTTTTAAGGTATGTCTGTACTGCCTAAAAATACACATGCTCATAGCGCTGTACTTTTAGATACTGGAAAAAAAACACTTCCTAATCACAGCCCTATGTCTCCTTCACACAGCAATAAATTCTCAGGAAAGGTGAGATTAAACGTGCCTCCTGTACTTCTTTTTCTATTCCTGACAGCCCCCACAGTCATGATGGATAAGCTCCCAAGACAATTAGTAGTTTAAGATAATAGCTTGGACAGTATTAATAGGGGATGATTGGTCGTTGTGAGGACATTTGACTGACTGTTGAACTGTTTCTCAGTTCTAAGCTTTTGCAGTCTTTTTTTTTATCAAAACACACAGAAAATTTGAAGTAAAAATATAGAGAAGAATATTTTAATTCCACTATTGTTTTTACATAGTGTTTATGTGTAAAAATATTTCAGTTAGGACACCAGGCTCATTTAACTGTTGTATTACAGTTGTTTATCTGTATTCTTAAATATGGTTTCTTCTCAGACTTAATGCAGAAGCAAGTACTCTCTGAGATTCATTCTTAGGAGTGAAAGTACCTCTGTTGTTGCAGGTGCTACCTCCATAAGAAATGTGTGGCATACATCTGGGTCCATTAAAGGCTTCAGACATCTGGTTTATTAGTCTTTGTAAAAACCAACCCTTAGCAGAGATGTAAAAGCAGACTTTAAACCCTCGAGTTGTAAGAACAGCTGACCTAAGTTAAAGGATGTCACATAGATGGGGCAGGGGCTCTGAACAAGACTTTATCTCCTCAAATTAAAAAGATGGCAGTTTGTGGGAGGGGAGAAAGTTTGTCAGAATAGCTTTTGGTTACCCAACTTTCTTGGTTGTTAACTTACTCTGTTTTCTGCCAGTTCTGTGGTTGCACATTTTTGTTCTTTGTTCATGAGAGAAATATTCCAGGCTGAAAATCTGTAAGGGTGTATATATCAGAGAGTTATTGTTTGTCTTCTCTTTCCCAGGGGATGTACAAAGAAGCATTAAAGCGATTTGAAAAAATCAAGGATACAGATTTTCAGGCAATGTATCAGCTTGGTGTAATGTATTATGATGGACTCGGCACTAAAAAAGACCCTGTGAGTAATTTAGCTGCACACTTTTTTTTTTTTTCTAATATTAGCTGATAATTACTAAGAGCTTCTTTGTAAGCATGATTATTTAGTTTAAAATTAACAGCCTTTTCATTTAGAGTTAGTTTCATGAAGTGCAGATGTTTACAGAGCATCATTAAAGAATGAAGGTTCTGGATCGAGGAGGTTTCCATATGGAAGCTATGTTGAAGAATTGCTTTAATTTTTTTACTTTTTAATAAGCATATTACGTACGTGAAAATAAAGTGAGTCAAAATGGAAATGAATCAATTATATTTCAAAGCATAAGATCTCTGGCACAAAGATTTTTTTTAAGGTACTTTCTATTCTTTTAGCACAGATGCCAGAGATGATTGTGCTTCTGCCAATGGTGGACAGTATTATTCTTAAATTAGATGCACGAAAAATTACATTTGCAAGCATTTGAAGAATTCAAACTGAAGAATTATATTACAAAAAAGGAAGACAAAGAAATGTTTTGCTACAATAAGGAGAGTTAATTTGTTGGTGAAGATGATCTTAAAAAGTGGCATGAGGAAAGAACACAAGCATTAGGAATAAAAGAGTAGATTATAAGACAGAAGGCAAAAAAAAATGAACCAAGGAGTTTATTAACAAATGGGACTCCTGTCTAATGCTTACAGCATTGTCAGCAGAACTGAAAACATTCTGATTGGGGTTTAGAGGTGGTTTATTTTTTCTGTATGCCTGCATATTTACCACATTTGTGTACCTGCAAATAAACACTTAAACAAACTTTCTTTCTTTCTTGTGTATTACAATATGAAAGCTAAATAAAAGCAAAAATTTTATAAAGGACTGTTGCCAGTGTATTTAAACAGGATGTCCATGCTAAATCCTAACAGTGTAAATTTTATTTCTAAAGTACTTCAGAGGCCCAGTTGCTCATATTTAATGTTCTCCATCTGCTTATTTAACATCAGATTTTGTCCTTTATGAGTCTAAGGGTATTTTAATTGCAGGGACTTGAAAGTGCACTATGTATCACTTTGCCTTTTTGTTAAGGTTGCTTTATGATTTCAGATATATTATGCAATATTACAAAAGTTCTCAGAATTCTGAAATTGAAAATGTTACAAGTGTAGGATGTGACATTCATTTACGTAAGCACAATAATATTTTAGGGAAAAATTTTGTCAGTGAAGAAGGGTAATATATTATCAAATGAACATTTTTGAGTAAATGTTTCACTCTAAAAATATGCTGGGGTCAAAAATTAAGGGGCTGTCTAGTAACCAAAGATCAGTTCTGCTTTGGTATGACACTGTTTTCCAAGCTGTCCTGCCAGTATGCCTCAGCCTTTCTTTAAAGAGGAAAAAATTACCTGTCTGGAAGAAGTTAGTGCATTCTCAGGTTATATATTTCATCCTCTTTGCAGTCTGAACATAATAACTTATATGCTCAATTGTAGGAAAGGGCAGTGGAATACATGAATAAGATACTCAACTCTGATTCCCCAGAAGCAAGTCACTTGAAGTTTGCAGCTGCATACAATCTTGGCAGGGCATATTATGAAGGATGTGGTGTTAAACATTCAACTGAAAAGGCTGAAAGGTAAGGGCAGTATGTGATTTTCCTGAAAAATTATAAGATTTTGTGTTTCTTAAAGTTTGTTGTCCCCATTTTCTTAGGTTGTGGCTTACTGCTGCAGGTGGTGGAAATCCAAAAGCAAGTGTAAAGGCCCAGAGTACTTTAGGGATGCTTTATTCTATGCCAATTCTAAAAGATCTGAATAAGGTAAAGCCCTACCTTTTGAAATAAAAAGTAGTCATGACTAGTTTTTAATTTCAGATAAATAGTACAATGGTATATTTGACTCTGAAAGTTGTATTTTGAGTAGTTAGACATTATCATCCATTTAAGCCTGTGTGAACAGATAGCCAGAATTCCTCATTTTGACTCACTTGATGCTGCTAGCTAAGACTTTTTTTTTTTTTTTTTAGTGAGAGTATCAGAAAGAATGATAGAATGGATTAAAGTTTTGTCAGCTTTGGTAACCTTCATAATTCAAGCAGGTAACACTGACAACTCTGACAGTAAATGAAACAGATTTAAAAGCCTTACAGGGATTCTTCTTTCTTTTATGTATAAGCACTTCTTACAGGATGGTTGGTGTAAAAGCTTTTGTGGAAACAGTATACAAGAAAATCAGCTAAGTAAATACATACTCCAACTTTGTGCCTCTTGTTTAGGCCTTTTTCTGGCATTCAGAAGCATGTGACAATGGAAATCTGGAATCACAGGGAGCACTTGGCATTATGTATCTCTACGGACGAGGTATACGTCGAAACAGTAAAGCTGCTTTGGAGTGTTTGAGAAAAGCAACAGAACTTGGAAACATCTATGCTCAAGGCCATCTTGTGGAATATTACTACTCTAGAAAATTTTACTCAAAAGCTGTTGCACTAGCCAAAAGGTAATTTTTGTAATATTTTTCATTAAGGGTCTTCATGCAAGACCACATAAAACAGATTTAAATTATTAATAAGGTGATGGTCCTGCTTTCAAACTCAAGAAATGTTTGAGATAATGAATTGCAAAACATTTTTAACAACAGAATAGCCAATAACAAAATTAATACTATAAGGTTCTCTTCCTCAGTATGATTAAACTTTTTCTTCTGATCCTATATAGCAAAATATAGGTGCTATATTGAACTAGAATCCAAAGCAAATGCCCACATGCAGTGCTACCTTCCTTGCTCACTATCTCCTCTAGGTTCCTGCCTTCACCATTCCCTTTAACCTCTACAGTAATAGTGTCAAAGAACCCACAGGAAGGGATCTCAGTGATCATCTGGTCTCACCTATCTTGGCAAAAGCACAGTCTAGACACAATGGCCCAGCACCTTGTCCAGCTGAATCTTAAAAGTGTACAAGGTCAGTGAATCCACCACTTCCCTTTATCTGCTTTTCCTCCTTTGGTATGCTTCTCCCTTGGTTTTGAGCAGGCTCAGAAACTTGGAGTTAAGTCAAGGGGGTCTCTTGCTACCTATAAAGGGGATGAACAAACAGTTTGTTGTGCTTCCAGGAGAGCATTCTTGAAAACTTCCCAGCACTCATTAGCTCCTTTATTCTCCATGGAAGCTTCCTGTGGAGACCCTCCCACCTGTGCTGTGAGCTGAAGTTAACCATTCTGAAATCTGAAAGCTTTGTGTTAGTACTAACCCTCAGAGTGCTCAACAGGATCCCAGATCCTCAGTATTGAGATCACTGCACCCAAGGCTATCGCTCACGGAGGTCCTACAAAGCAGATTTTCTTGATTTGTGAGTAGCAAGTCAAGCAGTGCCTCATTCCTGATTGGCACATCTGACATTTGATTGAGGCAGCAGTACTCCACTGCTCAGTTCCAGGAACTCCATGGATGTCCTGGGAGTTGCTGTATTCTTCTTGCATCTAATGCCTGGGTAGTTCAAGTCACCCATAAGATCCAGATTCTGTTACCCAAAGCTTACTTAAGTGACCCAGGTATTGTCTCACTGGCCTTACTGTCTTGATTCAGAGGTCAGTAACACATGCTTAGTGTAAGATCCTTCTTGAGATGATCCCTCTAATCCTGACCTAGAGGCATTCAATAAGGCTTCCAGAATTGTTATAGTTAACTTCTCCACATTCAAGGTTCTCCTTAATTTAGTGCATGGCTCCTCCTCTTTTTCTGTCTTTACGAAACAGCCAATCCATCACAATCCTTCTGTCATGTGAGTTGTTCCACCTTGCTTCAGTTATTCCTATGGCTGTATGACTTTGAGTGGGTGCAGAGCTCTAGTTCCTCCCTCAGGCTGTGTGCACTGTACACATACACTTGAGGTGGTTGTCTTCTGGTCCTCACCTGGGAAGCAGCTAAGGAACATTTGTCGCTGCTCCGGTTGGCCTGGCTTATTCCCCAGTTGGTTGGAGCATGGCAACATGCAACCACTTCAGGTCCACTTCTGTATCTTGAGCTAGTCAAGTACGACAAGAGCGGTGTTGGAGCAATGTTCTGTGGCTGATAAACAGCACATTTCTGTGACAAACCTCCAGAGTTCACCAGAGTATTGATAAAAGTTCAATCTGTCATTCAGATTATTGATTTGCTGGAAATAAGATGCAGATAAATTGACTGCTTACACAAGTGGCGCATGATAACATTCCTGCTTTTTGGGGTGTGTCTACATACCTGCTGCTGCACAGCAGTAAACGTGTCACAGCTTGCCATCTTACAGAAGCTGCACTATATGCCACTGAGTAGCAGGAGCTCTGGTTAACTAGGTAGCTCAGCTGTGGATGCTGTTTGTTTCCATGCTGAGGAGGACTGTTTCTCTCTGAACTGCTGCTTTTCTTTCTTTTGCACTGTCAATAGAGCCATAACTGTTCAGTCTGGTCTAGCCTGTCTCAATAGGAATGAAGCCCCTTAGTCAATGTTGCATGGTAGATTGTCCAGACAAATGAAGAGTGCACCTCATCATCTGTAATTGTGATTGCAGAAAATAGCAATGAAATGCCACAGTATTGTCAGAGGTGACCATTCCTGAAATAAAACACTGAAACCATACTTGAAACAGTTCCACTTAATTAGAACTAAAGTTAGCCTTGAGGCAAAAATCTCAGCAGTTCAGCCAGTAGTATCAATACCTTTTCACCAATACCTTTTCTGCTATTTGGTGTCCTTCTATGTTCATAGCAACTACATTTGTTACATTATATACAAGCATAAAACATTATGTGACTACCTACAGTATAACCTTGCCTAATATTTGGAGTCTACATTACCTACTGATACTTCACTTCAAATAATTTAGTTATCCCACACAGTTGTACTTCACCTATTGCTGTGGTATGTTCTTGAAGTCAACTGTTCTGAAATAGAATTTTTGCCTGACTTCACTGGATATCATTATTTGCATCAGTATTCTGTAGATTAACTTTTGGAAAGGAAGGAAAAAATGTTATGTATCAGGAATAACAAGAGGTAATATATTACTGTTGTTTTATCTGAATGTTCTTGCGAAATAAGAACAGTTGTGTTACTGTATTTGTTAATGGGACCAAATTAGGTGGAAGAACATAATTCTCAACACATCCAAGTGATCTAGCAGGCACTGATATGCAGAGGGTCATTGAGAACAATCTTTCATAAACACTGATTTATAGAAAGTACTTATAAACTGAAATTACTTGTACTTGTCCTTCTTCTGTCAGGTCTGTGACTTTGACACAGCTAAAATGATGTGTGAAGAAGCATAGAATTACTGTTTGGTACCTGGAAAGCATATGGTGCTTGGGGGTATCTGTTTTAAGACAACAGAAAGAAATTAATTCCCACTTAGGTATAGCATTTTCTAATATTATAGTGATTATACTAGATAACTATAATTTGATAATTAAAACAACATTCACTTTGTCCCTCTGATTCTTAAAATGATTCTTAGTTAAAACATGCTGAAACGAAGATGACGGCAAGCATGCAGAAGAAAGGAAATAATTGAGCTGAGATAGTCATAAGTGGTTTTCCTAACAGAGTTTAATAACCAGGGTCTCTCAATATGTCCAAGATTTTCAGATTACTACGATTTGCCAATATCCTTGTAAGAACTGGAAATTTTAGAATCATAGAATCACAGAATGGTTTGGGTTGGCTCTTTAAAGATTGTCTAGTTCCAGCCCTGTGCTGTGGGCAGGGACATTTTCCAGTACACGATGTTGCTCATGTAGTAAAAGAAGATGAAGTAAGAGCTACATGAAATACCATATGAAATAAGAGTTTTGTCTTTCTTCCACATATAATTTCCATAAAATAATTTAATGGGAACAATTAGCATAAAATATACTGCCTTTTGTAACTAATACAATTACAGTGAAAGTGACTTCAGAAGTTGTATACTTGTTTGCTGTTTAATATCACAATATTCAAATAATACTAACTTAAAACCAAATACAAAATAGAAGAATCCTCATAAGACACTGAATACATGTGAATTTCAGCTTATTTTGGTTAATAATGTAAACAGAAAGGAAGCATTGTCAAAGTCATATATGGTCAATTTTAATTATTGCTTGAACTAGCATTATCTAACATAATGCTCTAAATTCCACAACAGGGCTACAGCAAATGATGACATCAAAATGCTAGCCAAGATAACTGATTGTCATCCAACATATGTAGCCAAGGGGGCTGCTATGGCTGCTTTCTACTTGGCTAGATGCCTCCAGCATGGCCGAGGCACAGAAAAAGACCAGCATGCTGCTGAGAAGTACTATTCTAAAGTAAGTTGAGAAACTCTTAGAGACTAATTTATATCTTGTGAAATGGAGTGATACCTTGGATCTGAGTCTAGTCTAAGCTTGCCATTTCATAAAGGACTCCAACACTATGTTAAAAAAATCTTTGAAAGAACGTGTAGACTGATAGAAGTGTACTGAAAACTACTAAAAATATAGTGGAAAGGATGCTATCTGCCCACTTCCTTAAGTAAGCAATATAACCAACAACAAAAAAAATCTATGGTAATCACCACAGCAAAGAGCTTGGCAACTTGCAAGATAAATTAGCTAAACAATTTGAATAATTTTATCCCAAATTAATTTGGTTTCTGTCATTGTCTCACAACTGAAAAATCGTAAGTTTTCCTTATACTTTAGATTCTGTAACTATTACAACCTTTATTAAATTGGCCATAACTGGATCTCATGCTTATTTTTATATCTACACTTTCTGTGTTAGCTGAGGATCTACTGCTTTTTCTGTTCAATGTACACGGGGGAAAAAATCAGTTACATTTTTCCCAAAGTTCTAAATTTAGAGTAAGACTGATGAAAAATAAGCTTGAGGAAAAATCCTAATAATGGCCTCTAGAAGATGAATCTGTGGAGTAATATCAGTGATGCCTAAAGGCATCAAGGCAAGGTAATTCTACCAGCTGAAAGGAATGTAGCAAGTTGGCATCTGTGCTTCAGATACTCTGTGGTTTCTGTGCATGTAGTGACCATTTGTTTCTGCAAGTAGAATACTGTGGTGTCCATCTTGGTGCCATCTAAATGAATGGAGAGTTATGGAAATGATAAATTATCAAGCAATTTTTGTGGCTGTTTACTCAGGGAGGCCACTGAGAGAGAAGGCTTAGCAGAGCAGGTGATCTGAATACAGACATTTTAAATATTTTGTTCTCCCACTGTAAAAAATGTTATAGAGGATAGGATGAGGAGGAGATCAGGAAAGGAACATAAACTGAGGTATTACGACCATTCCTAGTTAAGGCACTGAAGTGGTGCATCAGGATGAAATTGTTGCATGGCTTTGTAGGAATGTAGCCCTTCCCACTGTCTTCTAAAGTGTAATAGAACTGCCACAACTGGAAGAAGACTTCAGCTTTCACTCGTTATTCACTTGCTGTACACCTGAGACTGGTCTAGGAATGTCACTCATGTCTCGCTATAGAGATAGTTCCTATGGCTACATGTCTCTTAAGTCAATAGCAAAAGAGAAGCAAAATAAAATAAACAAGGAAGCTCCCTGAAACAGTAACTTCACAAGAGTTGTGGGGGTGTCCAGGTTTTTTTTATACCTGAAAAATTCTCATGTTAACTGTACAATTACATTTAAAGTCATATTTATTTTAATTGACTGCTCAGCTCTGGTTTTGGCCTACCATTCTTGGACCAAGTCAGTTTTGTAAGAGATGAGAAAGAGAATATGGGCATCCCTAAGGGTTCCAAAATAGATGATGGATGTGAGTGAAATTCATCCAGTCTGTAAGCAGATTTATTTTTCTGACCGTGGTGCTGCATATGCCATGCCAACAAACAGAATTTTTAAAAAAATAAAGCCAAGATTAACATTATAGTCCAGTATGCTAATTTTAAATACTATTTTTTTCTTATGTGGTATCAGAAAAAGGATTCAAATCCAAATATGTTAACTCTTCAATACTTTAGCAAATTGACTGTCTCATTTTTTTGACACCCAAAGACTTTGACACTGAAAGACTGCCATATTGATAACATACAATTTTATTGTAGCTATAAATCAGAATTCTGTTATTCTTTGTTTTTAAAGGCATGCCATCTGGATCCTGCTGTTGCTTCTCACCTTGAATTGGCAGCTAATCTTGGGAGAATTTAGTGTTTCTTTTAACTGTGACTGGTATATAAATGCATTTCCTACAATAAACCATCATTAATCTGCAGCAATTATAGACTGTTCATCACTTACTGCTTGCTTTTCAGCTTTCTATAAATTATTATTTAAAGCAATTCACTGATTCATTTTATCTAAAATAAAGAGAAGATAAAAAGCTAACACTCGCTTTAACTCAGAAGAAGCCAAGACAGATTTTTTTAAATCGTATTGAAGTCTTTAGGTTTATTAAGGACATTTTACTGGGACAGATGTATTTTCTTCATGTCATATTGCTACATAGCACATGGATCAAAACAAAACCAAATAAAGATGCTTTTTTCCTTTTTGCATATATAATATTTAAATTTGAATATTCTGAAAAGCTTGACCCCAAGTTTGTCTCATTTTCACATACAGCCCACTCACAGACCACGGCCATTTTTTAAAGTTTAACTTGTTAGTGGTGCTTATACTTTCTTCCACATACTTTCTAAAGTATCTAGATTTACTTAAAAGTTTTTATACATAATACTTTTGGATTGCAGAGACTCAAAGTTGGAAACTGTCCGGTAGAACACCAAGCTTTACAATTCAAACCATACCAGCTTCTAAAAGTCATAAATACTACTTTTACAGAACTGTGGAAAAAAAAGCCCCAAACATTGGTATGGAAATACTGAATATACATCCTCAGGACAAGGCCTGTTTTGCTCAATTCTTCATATTGCATTCACACTGCCTCTGTATTAGAAATAGTTGGAAATCTTTTGGCTAGGAGTATTTATGTCTGAGCAATGTCAAGCTGGATCTTTTATCAAAAGATACTTTGATTAACTACTAGGAAAACTTACTGATTGCTGTGGTAAGCTTGCACATTTCTAAATGCCTGTTTAGTTATGAAGCTTTTTAAGTGCAGAATTAGCCTTGCTTCTTAGTACTGTGCCACAACTTGAAAACTCTTCTGAAACTGTTGGAACAGAAGGCTAGATGTTACTAAAAATGTTGATTTAAACAGATCATACAGATTGTATATACCTTACAATACAGCCAGTCATAACTGCAAGTTAGTTTTTCCAAGAGCACAACTGTACCAAATTGAGAAGACAGTAATGAGTGTCAGCTAGGGATTTTTGATGATGTTTAATTATTTAGATGTGCATTAACATCATATTTACATATTTTTACATAAATTAAAAAAAAACCCAACCACTGAAGACAGTTTTCTTTCCTTGTATAAAATAAGAGAAAGATTTGAAGGTTATTTGAAATTGGGGCATTTGAATAAAACAGCCCTGAATAATATCAGGGAAGTTATCAGAATGGTTCAATTAAATGTCTACTTGATCATTCATAGAAGCAATTCATAAGCACTAATCTCTGAACTAACATTTAACACAGGCATTCTGTTAGGACATACCAGTTTACAATACATAATTTTGACACAGACTTCAAAGCAATGTAGATACTTCTCATGAAACTCATAGTGCTGTCAAACTCATTGATCCGTTGTCAGTACAGCCTCATTATCAAGTGCTGCAATCCAGTTGTGATATTTATTGCTTACAAATGCTTCAAACTACAGGAAATCTTTGGTAAAACCAAAATTGATAAAATTTTCACAATAGCTTTACATGTAGTATTGCACGACAAGGCTTTTTCAATACACAAGAAAAAAAAAGGAATGCTCAGATCCTCAGTGAGGAGATTAGAACTGTACAACATTCATTAGTTTACCACTATAAGCAAAATTTCTTTCCATAAATGTTTAAAATATCTTCTGGCTTCTTTCAGCATATATGAACATTTATTTTTCAATCTATATTTGAAACAGAGGAGTAGTCAAATAGAACAATTTAAATAAAAATTGGCAGCTATACAGCATTTTTTGTCTACCCTATGACAGCATCAGATCTTTTCAAGTCTCTTTACTTCACAAAAAACTCAAGAGGAAAGAAAAATACTAAAAATAATCATAGTCCTCAGCCCTCTATGGAAAAGAGGAAAATAAGTTTCATGTCTATTCTTGAGCATAGACATTTCTCTAGTGGTCCAATTGTGCAGATTCAAACCTAAGTGGCATTAAGCTGCTCTAAATGAGCTCTCAGCTCAGGACACAGTTCAGTTAGCAGCAGTTCCAGCAAAACCTGAAAAACAGAAAAGAGTTAAAATGATGCACCAAATTTCTTCTTCCTTTCTGCCACTTTTAGATAACCACAAATAACAGAAGCACATGGGTTTGATTACATTCCTCATTTGTGCAATTACTTTTCTTTCATCCAGGAGTTAGAACATGCCCTACAGATAACATGGGAAATGTCTTAAGGCTGAAAGAAGGCAAGTGTTAAGGGCAGCTCTGTTCAGATGGGGATTTCCCACCCAGTATAAACTGGTGCTGTGGCAGCATTGTGTGACAGGTTGCTGTCTGGAATGTGCCAGAAGAGACTGACTGTGAAGGTGTCATACTTAGACCCAGCTGCATATTTGAACTAGTCCCAACAGTTGAGGAGTGGAACTTTTGGAAGGCTGTCATGTCCTAACTATGAGCCAGTCCTGGAGCTCTCCTTCTCTAGGATTCTCTAAGGTATGTTTATTTTTCTAAGCTGTATGAAGAAATTAGTTTGTACCTTATGAAGTCAGGCTCATTGGATGTGGTAGAGGATCTCTTTTAGACAAAAACAGTGCTGCTGTTAAACAGTCTTTGTTATTCAAACTTAGTCAAGTGATCAAACCTAGAGCATCTGACTTATTTTAATAATAAATAAATCTCTGCAAAAACACAATCCTAGGCTTTACTACTGAGTGAGAAGAGCTCAGTAACTTACAGAATTATGAAGTTAAAAAGCTAATTTTCTGGTTACTCACATAAAGTAGATGCTTATTAGCCTTCCTCTCTTGCAACGCGTTGAACACTTTCACTACACCGTGACGAGCATTTTGTTGTCCAACAAGATTCTGCAGGGTATCTGCAACAAACATCGCTTTAGTTTATGTTGTTTAACTCATGCTAGTTAAAACCTCCAGCCAGAATTATCATTCTGCTTCCCAAAATCATAAATGTTGGAAGAGACCTTCAAGATCATCTAGTTCGTGGTTTATAGTTCAACCATAAAGACCCATAAGAATCATCATTCGGCTTCCCAAAATCATAAATGTTGGAAGAGACCGTCAAGATCATCTAGTTCATGGTTTATAGTTCAACCATAAAGAACCATAAAGGAGGGGAAACAAAGCCACTGCACTACATTGGCCCTTGGCTACAAGATACACAGTCCCTACTCACCAACCTTTTAAAAACACAGCTTGAAAAGATACCCTTATTCTCCAGTTACCCAATAGATAATAGTGTGTGCATCTCAGAACATTTTAAGTTCTAACATGATACATTGAATGCCTTTTCAGTAGTTCACCTCACTGAGTCAAGTCTCATCTCACATATCATTAAACTGTTCACTTAAATACACCTTCAGCCACTACTTCTTCAACATTTAAAACAAATTTAGCGCTTGAATTGCCTCTCAATCTCCATAGAGAATACTTCCCACAAGAAGGAAATTAAGAGAATTCTAAGTCAATTATTTACATTTTGGATTAAATTAGAGAATAAATAGTGATTCAGTGCTCCATCATTAATCTAAGGTGCATTCAGTTATGTCCTGACATACGGCTCCAAGCTCAGAAACAAACAGAAAATCAAACAATACCACAAACCAAATATGGAAGGCTATTTAGGTAAGTAGATGAGTATATAACACAGGCAATAAATGGAAGGGTTGTTTACACATCAAATGACAAATATTTTGCATGCATATCTAGTCCTTTTTTGCAGTAAAAGTTGATTAAACTACCTAATGCATGAGGGTATATGAGATATCTAAGTGAAGTCGTAAAATAACTTATTCTTTTCAGATGGAGTGGAGAAAAAGCATTCAAGCTATGTTTAAGTGCATTTCCAAGTGCTTTGAGTCTTTTCAGTTAGGTGCCTTTGGGTTTACATTATTTCTGAGGAGTCAGAAATATGTAACTGGATTTCCTGTCCTGTGAGTGGGACAGGATGGAGCATCTCAGAATGGTGCCCCAAAAACATGCTGGCTGAAAAGGCAGCTGCCCAGGCTTGGGAGATAAGGGTAGGCAAAGGAAAGTACGGAAAAAAACCACTCCATCTAGGATCTTCTAGCCCAGGCTGCAGGTCACTCTAATGTTCAGTGCCCTGAGACCTCTTATCAGAAATAAACAACACACAACACTGACAGCATGGGTAGATCCCTCTCTCTCCAGCTTCAAAATACAAGAGGAAGAAGTCATTGGGGTGGTGCCACTCTCCCTATTTGTCAATAGGGAATTCCAAGTAGCAGAGCCACATATTTGCCCACAGAGAACCAGCAGAGAGAGAATTGACTGACATTCCTTGATGAATATTATGCACAAAAATACAGCAATTTTGATTTTGCATCCAGCAATAATATCTGAATCCATGCCTTTTACCAGACAGGGATGAGAGGCAAAGACTAAGACCAAAATTATCCTTATTTATGCAAATAATCATAATTTAGAACTAGAACTCTACCAGAAAATAATTTGATTAACCAGTTTCCTTATTAGTTATTAAATCTGTGATTAAGCAGAATCAAAGTGATCTCACCTGGAATGTTTTCAAGTAGTTTTTGCTGTGCTCTCTGTTTTGTCTCCTGCTTTTGTTCATCACTCTTGGCTCTTGGTGGTGGAGCTAACTTCCCATTGGGCCAAAAAGCATCTCGAAACACGCCAATGTAGTAAACAAGCATTGGTTCACTGAACATCCAGTGTACAGTGTCACGGATTTGCCTGTAAAGAAGTGTAGAAGGGAGCCCATCAGAGCTAGTCTTTCATGTTTTATCCATATTTATTATTTTTACTCCTCAAAGTAGTGGAAGAGATGTTCTTTTTCATGTAACTTTTCCAGTATACCTGAGTTGATTTCATTGGCATTAACAGCAGGTCATATTCAGCTCAGGGTGCTCTAGGATCTAGGTCACTCCAGATACCTGAGTTAGATCTGGAGAAGGCTGCTTTTCAATGTAATCCACAAACATAGGTTTCAAATTACACCTACTACATTGAAATATACATCAAAACTACATTTCAAGGATGGGCACTGCAAATGCTCCATCAGGAAAAGTCAGGAAAATCAGGTCACTAATAGTAGCAAACTCCAAACTAGTTGCCTGCAGAGATGTATCTGCTAGAATAAAAATAGGCAGTTTTGACAGAAGCACAGTAAGTTCCTTCACAGACAGCAAAGCACATTACTGAAGGGATTACAGACAGAGATAGCAGCCTCTTCCTGTGGCTGCACAACTCACTGCAGCCTTCAGCACCAGGAGTCTAAGGCAGAGAGCAGGCTCCAGTCAGTATTGCTGCCATACAGCCAGATCCCTTAAAATCAATAAATATAAAGTCAACCTACATGTAAAAAGCTACACAGGAACTTTGCATGCAAGCTATGCTCACATTCTCTGCCTCTCTGTCCTCCTTCAGGCATTTTCCAGTTATCAGCAGGGTATGAACAAATGAGCCAATCAATTTAAAACTCAGTGAGTGGATACTGTCTGAGACCAGTCCAATTTACTGCTACATAATACACATAAGAGGCTTTAAAAGCCATGCTAGCAAGTTCAAATTTAGTCACTGACTGGATGAAGAACAGCCTGCTGTGCTGGTAGAATAGTTCCAAAATTCATTTCTGACCAGGGAGACAAGCTTTCCATATGAAGGTGTTTACAGACAGGTATGCTCATAGCCTCAGGCAGGCCTCACCTGGCAACAAAGATAATTCACATATCTGTGTTTTCTCTAATAAACATAACATAGCTAGCTGTAAATTGAGCTGTGGAAAACAAATGCAGATTATCATGTTCAACAGGATGTCCAGATAATTTTTTAACAGTTCTTCTGTCAGCCTTTTTTTATAGAACGATAATGAAGGTTCAATTAAAGCAACAGCTACTTACTTGTTGATGGTTCTTCCAAAAGTAACTTGTACTAGTGCAATTAATGTTTTTCTGACCCACTTGAACACTAGAACAATGAAAAATTATAAAAAATAATGACCAAGAAGTTAATAACATTACAGAACCCATGAGCATTTGCAAAACCTACTCCTACATCCACCAAACCAAACCCAAACAACCCACCCCTACAGTAAACACATTGTTACAACCCTTTCTAAGATTCCATTAATTGTACAGAGGTTTCATTTTTCTTGATTATGTGCCTTGTACTGTTTGCTGTAAGGTTTTTAAGTCCTGCAGATTATATAAGTATGCATATAAAATGCATTCTAGGTTATACCATAAATTTTTATATGCAAGAATATTTCAAGTTTATTGAGCAATACAACTGCTCAAAACCCTTTTTCTACTACAAAATAACCAAGAGTCCTCAAACTTCCCACCCTTTTCATACCTATTAGTATAAAGTACACACAGCAGCACCATTAAAATTCTGAAAACATTTTCACTCAAACCAAGCAGTCAGCTTTCCATTACAAATAAAGGAAACAAAAGTGAGTGCTTCCTAGTAATTACTGGTAAATCTTCCTTTCATACTGTTCACCATCACAATAAAGTCTATATTTGGAAGATACATCTGCCATTTTTGGAAGGTGTCACATTTTGCAATAATGACCCTGTAAATAATTTTATAGAGCATCATGTGTGCCTGCACATTCAAATAGAAACAAAAATAGTTTTCTTTATTATCATCATTCAGTTACGTAAAGGGGCGGGGGGGAATCCAATATTTAAATATGCCACAATTCTAGCATAATTTTCATCATAGAAGTTGCAGAACTAAAATGCATACATAATTCACTTTAAATGGATATTAAAATTATATTTCTTTGTCAGAGACATGTTCTATAATAAAGCTATCTTTCCTTCCTCAAGATTTCCTACAATCTAACGAACAGTCTGTTTACAAAAAGCATACTACTGTGCTTTTTTCCTTTTTTCATGGAAAATTTAAAAATATTAAGTGCAAATGCTCTCCCCTACCAGTTACATTTTTATTGCCATTTTGAATGAAAGCTCCAAACTTATGAAGTACTGAAGAACAGCCTGGTTCCAAACTGGCTGTATAGACTGCAGGAATGTTTCCACTTATTGAAACAGCAAAAAAAAATCTGAATTCTCAAGTGCCCTACAGAGCCAAGAGATTCCATTAGCAATTGAGCAGGTTTACATCTTACTTCCTCGCAGTTCAAAAATCTCTCCAATCAGCATGAAACATGGTTCAGCAAGAGAGTCCTTCTTCCCATCCACCTCCTCTCCGTAGTCCGACAGGTCACTGTCCTCTTCCGTTTCTTCCTAGGAAGAGAAGGACAACATGGTTCCCCAGCCTTCTTCCACAATAGATTTAGTTACTGCCATGCTCTGGGAAGAAGCACAGCCAGTCCTCTCAAAAAACAGCATTAGAGCCAAAAACTGCTGCTGGCAGGATCTGGCAAACAGGAATCTCTCTAGGGAGTTTGAAAACTTCCCGTTGGACTAAAGTGATGAGGACACTGCACTGCTGGAATCATCATCACTGCTGTATCTTCTGCTTGCAGCCTTGCCTCAGTAAGCACCTCAGTGCTGCCCAGATTTTCAGAATCTACTGCCTGTATTGCCCCACCAACACCAGCTGGATAAAAGAAAGCAGGGGATGTGGGAGTGAGTCATGTACTGCCAGGAAATGTGAGAGCTGTAAGCAAGAGATGGCACTCAACATCATTTGTGATTGCAAAGCCTCCTCTGACAACACCCATAAAACACATTCAGGATGGGGAGCTAGACAGCTGGAGCTGTTTGCAATGCAAACAGCTGGGAGAAAAGGGGAAAACCTGGTTATTGCACAGAGAGAAGCAGGTAGCTGGCTCCCCAGGAGAACAGACAGTGCCTTCACAGCTGAAGCCACTCAGTGGGATCAGGCAGTAACCAGATGTTCTTGAAGGAACCTGGGAACCAAACCCAGCAGAAGGGAACTGGACAGGCAAGCACCATTAAAGGAAACTAGTCCCAGGCAGAAACACAATATTGTGATACTTAGTGAGCTGAGCCTGAGGATACCCAAGCTCAGGGCACCAAAAGGAGAAGAGTTATTCAGATAGACTCCCAGAAGATGACTGGGTTGAACCACCTCAATTCTGGCAGTACCATCTATTCCAGAGTGAAGGGCAGGCAGCAGGTGGTTACTCACTATCATGAAGATTGCTTCAGGATCAGGACTAGAACTCCTATCATTACTCATGGCAGCCAACACATCCCTTTGCTTTCCTGGATCTTCCCCTGCCCACCTATGCTTCAAGCAAAGCTAAAGAGAGGCAGACCTGACCTCTACTGAGGCTGGTGCAATGCCCCAGTCTCTGGATCAGGAATGGTCAGAATGGTGTGTAAATTTTCTTCTTCAGACTGGTTTTCAAAGATATCAATCATCTCTTCCTTTCGTCCTCATCATTCCATCATCTAATATTGGTTTATTTTTCTGCTATTCAGTGAATCTCCTGTCATTTAGAAAATGCAACAAGAACTGTAAGTTCTTACACCACAGTGCATTTTCTATCCAGTAAATTTTTAAACCTAAAAGCCCTTCTTTCTAGATTATATCAACTGCATTTTTACTCTGATTTGGTTTTGGTCTAGAGAGCTAAAAAATATGTTCTAAAGATAACCCTGTCCAAGGAATTACATATATAGAGAAATTGCTGCAGTATCTAATCCTAAACACAGCATAATTTGTAATATTATTGCTCTGACATGTATTTGAAAAATGTGAGATGAGATTAAGTGCAAAGAGAGAGCTGAATGAGAGCATTCTGTACTACAAAGTCCAAAATACAAACTAAACCAGGAAGTCTCAGTTACAAAAAGAACTCAATTATACCAGCTTTACGTGTGGTTTAACACAACTAACTTCACTTATGACCTTGTACCAAATGATTTAACCCCAGTTTAACTGCTTTAGGAAAGTATCCAAGATGCTATCAATGGGGCAAGACTGAACTGATCCAAAGCTCTTACTGAAAGACATGAGAGTCCAGGAAACAGCAGAGCTAATCCCAGACTGCCTCATAATCTGTCTCCCTCGATTTTACTTTATTTTCACTTTAGGACAATTGTTTGACATACTCATTCATAGGGTCTAAGAGTTCCCACCATCTGTATTCTGTTATGTGTAAGCTTAAGGAAAGAAGGGGAAAGAGAGGGAAGAGAAATGTGAAGCAGTAAGAGTTGCATAATTTCTGCTTTGTTTATTTGTTCTTTCTCCTCTCACACACTAGTATTAAAAATTCTCTTTCCTTCTCCTGTATTTCCCAACTATTTCCTCCTACACACTCCCATAATACAGTATCTATGCAGTTTGGCTTTGTCTGGAGGATGTTTTTCAATTAAATAGCAGAATACAAATAGCTTCACATTTCAATCCTTCAATGCTTTTATGCTACTTCTACCTATCAGTCATTTTAGTGAAAGCACTTTGGATTTTATCAAAGTAAAACTAATTTCTCAAACTTTCTTAATATTTTTACTCTGAAACGAAGCACATGCATTCAGCATCTAGATGCAAACACAGCATACTTCTGAAAGGTACATATATAGTATTTTCTTATTTCTGAGATGCAAGACCACCTTTCTCCCTATTAAAAGCCTAGAAGCATACATGCTCCCCAATCTCAAATTATCCTGCATAAGACCCATCCACTCCAGACAACAGCAGCATGTAAGAAATTAACTGTTTAAGATGAATTTTGTATAACATATAACTAAAAGGGGGAATAGAAACAGCTCCTTGAATGTTGCATTATCTGAGCATGAACAACACAGAGTAGAATGCCATGGAATTACGGCCAATTTAGTCAATGAGCTATTTTAGTCACTAATCTATTATTCATTGCATTTTGATAAACAATGGGTTTTTATGGCTTAATAACAAATTCTCCAACTGGTTTGCCTACATAGACTCCTGCCTGCACTTGTAAATCCCCTCACTAAGCCTGTACTATTTGCCAACAGTTTTTTGTCAAAACTAGCTCTGCTTCAGAAGTTGCCCTGAAATTAAGGATACACAGCTGTCCTTGCCAAGAGAATATTCCCAAGTGAAAATTATTTTTACCTGCCAAAACCTGAAATATGCATGTCCAGAACTCAAAAAGTGGAAAATTCTGCTGTAAAAAAAATAATAAACAATCCCACATGAACTCCAATTTGTTTATTTGTGATAAACAAATTTGCCTGTATGCACGTACCAAAAGGCAGGAAACCTGTTTTATTAATAAACATCTTTTAAATTCATAGGCAGCTCTTACTTCTGACTCTTTGTTCATTTACAGTAAATTACAAATGACCTTTAGGAATATTGCCTGCCATTCAAATACTAATGACTCTCCCTGCTTATTTAGGATAAGTAATTAAATTTGAGAAGATTACTTTTCTACCACTTACCTCCTGATGAGAAAACAAATCACCAGGAAGTCGTTCTAGAAATGAGGAGAGTGAAAACGACGACTTCTTTCCTTGCACATCAATAACTTTGAGGTGCTCTGGGGAGGGGCTCAAGAAGGCATAAAGTGCTTCACTCTGGCAGAGTCTTTCATCAGAGAGTAATTTCTATGAAACAAAAATAATGACACATCACAACACAGCAACACATCAATTAAATATTTCTTGTTAAGGAATGTGTTTTGGCATCCAATAAAACTGATTAAATCTCAGCTCAGAGGTAGTGTGAGGAAAAAAATCTCTATCTCACAAAAATACTTTAAGAAACTATTTCTAAAGTACTGGAACTAGTAAGAATAAAGCTTTTAATCTTACAACTTTCTTGTTTTATAACAATTTTTCATTTGTAAGGAATTTGTTGTGAAGAGTTTTATCTGAAAGTGACAATTAAATGATTCATTATTTATGATTCCTTAATTAATTGAAGTTTAAATTAACTTACCACTAGAGGAATGGTTACTATCAGTCAAAATCATCTCAACTTCAGGCATTTTGGACAACTTTGACATTTATAATGTCAAACCTTACATTTGACCTATTTGTTCTAGGCTCTTTCTTTATTTCTTTAGGCAATAGAGAGGCAGCAGCCTCTCAATTCTCCTGTTTAGATATCTGTTGGTTTTGTCTTTATTTTCTTACCTGCAGAAAGTTATTAAGCTGGTTCTTGGATTTCTCCATGAATTTCTGGTCTATGGATTTGAAGGGCAGCTTGCTGAGAGAAGGCAACTGAACTTTCTTTAATGATGGAAAACACTGCATAGGAGAAAAAAGTGCTCAGTTAAGATGTATGCAGAGAAAGAGACAGGTGGCTCAGAATGGAAATGAAGAGACTCCTTTTTGCTCTCATCTCCCTTCCATACCCCTCTCAAGAAAAACCTTCCCTTTCCCACTATGGGCTGACACACCTAAACCCTTTCCCTTTACAGTGCCATTATCTATTCCTTATCAGACAGAAAGGTTAAAGCATTGTGAAAAAATATCCCAACCTTCTCTCTCCCCAAAAGCTGTCATTTCCCTAGAAGCCAGACATAAAACCTCATTCTTATAGCAGGCTCTTGTATGACAGTGCAGAGCATATACCATTTTGAAATGGGGGTAGTCCAGTAAAACATTATTAAGGGGAAAAAATGATAAACAAGTTTTATAATCATCTGTCAGAGACCAGAAATACGGAGACAGAAATCTAGCCCTGAAGGGCTAAAAGCCAAAACCAGGCATTAAAACTGGTAGCATTAAATTCTTATCATTCTGACAAACTTTGGCAGTTTGTATCTTTTCCCTCCCGTAACCAGGATTCGTACCTCACTGAGTTTGCGGTGTAGGTTCTGAAACTCATTGAGCTTCCTGGGAACAGTCCAGTTCTTAGTTTCAGCTCCACCAACTTCTTGTAAACTCACCATGACAGAGTAACAGGGCACTTGTTCTCCATTCTCTTCTAAAACCTTGTGGGGGAAGAAAAACCAGATAAGGAAATCTCTGTTGAAAGTAAGCAGTGGAACATTTGAGCTGCCAGGTGACTGGCTTGCTAACTCAGTCATCAGTCCCATACTTCTCTTAAGATTTGTAAGCTACATATGGAGCAATTCCCTTAATGAACTAACCTTTACCCAAAATGTCCTCCAGCTAACCACTATTACACCTTACATACAGTTTTGCAGTGCTGTCCATCAGCAGTCAAGTTTCCCTGACAGGTCTTCTTCAAACAGCTGAGTGTATTGTTTCAGTTTTTAAGGTACCTACCATGTAGCTTTGTGATTGCTCATCAATACTCCATCTCTCCTATCTGCATTTACCTGATTGTTCTCCCTTTATTTCCACTCTCCCTTCCCAGTTCTTCTGCTGAGGCTCACCCACACACCATGCACAGCAGCTCTGCAGCTGGGTCTAGCAACAGCTGGTGCTGTTCTCTGCTCACTTGAGCTGTTCTCCTTGCACAGTTTGTGGCATCTGAGCACTATTTCTGAGGGACTCACAACCTTACAAAAATACTAATGAATCCAACTACAATCCTCAGCCAGAGGAAGGAGAAGCAATTAAAATCACATTGTGCAAATTGTAAAAACTACATTATTTCTTGAGATGATGGCAGCAGTATGACCACACTGTTTCTTAATTTGATATAAGAATTGACATAAAAATTTCATCATTATGTCCTGTTGGTAGCAATTTTTTGTTTTCTTATTTTGAGGAGACACCCAAATTGATTATGGAGGACAAATAAGGGAAATGCATAAAATATTTCACTCTAGAATGCTTGTCTTTATATACATGCAAATAACAATTAGGTAATTATAAAATACCACTCCCAGTCTTTTTGATCTAAGTTGTAACTTTAAAGCTTTTAAAAAAAAGAATATTTAACTAATCTAATTAGGATAAGAATAAACTTTAAAATTCATATAATTATGACACCTTTTATGAGAAGCCTGTAGAGATCTGACAACACAATGCTATGGATGAATAATTTGACAAGCAACTACATCACCATTGTAAAAGCCATGTGGCTGAAATGTACCTTCATATTTTTAAGCTATTCAGAGCTGTACATTGATAATATTCCCTGTGATGCATTCCTCATAAAGCTGCACAAGGACCACTGGGAAGCCAAGTCTGAGGCCCAAATTTCACAAATCTCTGTCAAAAAGCTGCAGCAGCACTCAGACAGAATACAAAGCACCAGCCTGAATGCCTGTAAATGTGCCTGGTTCTCAGTGCAGCTATTTGGAGAAGTGCCTATCTCCTGCCAGACTACTGCAGAAATAGATGCTTGAACAGCCTCCAAGATGCAGGTCAGAGAGACATAGTGCAGAACAACTGGGGTTGTCTGGGACAGTCCTTGCCCTGTCTACACTGAGCTAGATTGGATCTGTATTTGTAGGTGACCCACAAATACCTCCTGGCTGTCATTTTTCAATACTGGGAGATGAGTGCTGAAATTGCTGATTTGAGTCATGCCTATGATTTTCCATGCTAAATTTGTTCCCAGGGCAGGGGTTTGCATGTGTAGGGTTATCTGAACTGTAATTGTCAGGAGAGAGTCATCCCTCTGTGAGCACATTTTCAAAATGGGAGGACTTAGTACTCCTGCTTCAAGCTATGTGCAGAATCCTCTAAATTCCAATTACTGGATGTAGACACATTACAGCTTTTTTTCAAGTACCCTCAAATACCCTCAATGTAAATACTGAAAATGTTCAGGATCTTCTAAGGAATGCAACATTTTTTTATCAACTTAGGTACTTGTGAACTTGCTTTTCCAAATTAATGAGTAAACTGGAAAACAGAAAAATTGGATGTAAAGAAATCGTCTGAACCAGGAGATCTGGTCCTCTGCTGTTAGCAGGCACCACCTCATACAATTGCTATCATGAATGAATTCAAACTAGAGAGCCATATTCCTCTGTTCTCCCTTTTGCTAAGTTAAGCAAATGCAGTTTGAAAGTGCTTTCAGAACCACTTCTTGTGGGAGAAGTTCCTCATTCAAATCCGCCCTTCTCAAGGGACACGGCCCAGCACCTGCAAAGCGACTGCAACGCTTCCTCATCTTGAGTGGAAACTCCCCTCCTAATGTGGTCAAGAGTTGCATTTACCCTTGGCAGATCTGCAGTTCCCTAAAGATGAGCTGCACCTCTGACAAGCCACCAGCATATCTACTGTTTCCAGCCAAAAGGTGCTCCAAGGGTCAGAGCTGAAGCCCAGAGTTCCTGCTGAACACAAATCTTGCACGCCACATCATGAGACTGCGCTGCTAATCCTTCAGTCCAAAAATCATCCAACTTTATCCCAACCTTCCTAATCCTTCTCAAGCCATGTTTTCAGGTGCTGCCTGTACAGTGACAAGTACCGGAGGAAAATCACTTCCCTGTTCCTGCTTTCCACACTATTTCTGATACAGGCCAGGATGCATTTGGTCTCCTTGACCACCTGGGCACACTCCTGGCTTATGTTCAGACAGCTGTCAGCCAGCAGCTCCAAGTTCCTGACCACTGAGCAGTTTTTCAGCCACCTCCTCCAGGTGTGTAGTGGGGTAACAACAAGAAACATGCAATTATTTTCACCTTATTCAGATTTACAAACTCAATTCCTTATGAAAGCAATAGATTTTTTAAAAGATTATATGCTCTGAAACAGTCTTTCTTTGGACAAGGGAGACAAAATGTCTGTTAAAATATTAAATGATACAAGGCCAAAACCATTAAGCAGATCAAGTTAGGTTATTTAGCTCTAAGTTATATACCTGTAATGTGGAAGAGACTCACAGAATTACACAAGTTATCATAGGCCCCCTCATTCTGCATGTTCCTACTGTATTTCTCAACCTCTATCAGTCAGCCAAAACACTGAGTCTCCAAAGTAAGTTTTATCAGAAATATGAGCTACCAAAAGACACCTAGAGATTATATTATTTACACTGATTTTTTTTTAAAACAGATACATAGTTCACATGCACAGACTTAGTATATTTAAATTACTTAAAACTATAAAGACTGAAAGATTCAAGCTAAGAGATTAGAAACAAGAATTTGGACATGTTTTTTCCCCAAGACTTAGGTAATTTTTTTCTTTTGTGAATCTCTGATAACTGATTTAGTAGATTCGTTTAAAAGGTCAATGGCTATTACACTTTCAGGTCAAGATCTATAGCAAGATTTACTTTTACTAAGCTTTTCTGCTAAACAATAGGGCCAAGGTTCTCTCTCTCTAAAATCACAGAGCTATGTTCTGCAATTGGCAGCAATGTATTTTGCAGATAGAAAGACTGTCATCTACTCATGCCCCCTGAAATCATCAACTGCAGCTAGAATATTTCCAAGCAATTAATTAACATAGATAACTACAACACCCATGTTTTCTCCAGCCTACCCTTTGAAGCATGGGGCTGCAAACAGCACAGTTTATGCAAGCCTATATTTAATTACCTAATCCAGTTCTACTCATAAGTTATAGCTAAGGCAGCAATTAATTAACAGCCTCCTCCAACTTCCTTTTAATTTAGCCAAACCACCTTCTCCTCTGGTAATGAGAGAGACACTGGACAGTTGTATATGGTTACATATGTGCAGAAATTCTGCAGTTTTTCTGCACCCAAGAGTTTACCAGATTTTAATGACCAGGCTTCAAAAGCTAAAAATAACTCTTAAGAAGACAACTTAAGAATTTTCAGTTCACCTGTAAACAGCAATAAAACAAAACCAAATCCAGATGTTTCCACATGGAGGATTTGGTTTTCAAACTGGCACCTTACATGTTTTGACCTGTTGGATTTATTTCTTTTAGAATGAATTTAACTGTTGACAGACCTATCACTGGCTTGCAAGAGCCTAAGACACAACCAAATAAACTCCACAGCACCTACTTTCTCTTCCAACAAAGAGTTACCTCAAGAAAACTATTAGTATTCATTTTAGGAACATTTTCTTAATGGCATACAAAGGCAGGTCAGTAGAGACCAAATTAATCTTTAGTTCTTCATAGTGATACTGTCAAGAAGATTATTTATGTATGTCAGCCTACACTTAGTACATAACAAGAATACACTGAGATCCTTTCATGGTAAGTGTTAATAGAGAGCCAGAAGATGGTAATACTTTTTGTTTTCATCACAATTTTTTGCATGCATTCTACAATTGTCTGTTTATGCCCAGATGAAACAGCAAAACAAGACCAAAAAAAAAAAGTAACAACTTCTTCAACTTACAGATATAAAGCACTTTCTTTCCAGGCATTCAAGCCCCTTGAAACTGTATAGCCATTAAGTACAATAATACAAAACCCAAAAAGTATAAGCACTGCATCTTTGAGGCACAGTAGAGACACAACTGCACTCAAGTGCAATAGTATGGTAATATAGGAAGAGACTGTTCTCATGAAAAACAGTGCCTCTAAGAGAGCAAATTACTTTATCCAGTGCCAAAACTTGTTTATGTACATGCAGGTAATTTTTATAACTCCATTACAAGAGTGCCTGAGGAACAGAAACTCTGTGTATGCATCATAGTAGCCACTGGGAAAAGAAAAGACTTCAGAAGAGGTTAGGGTCCTTTGCCCCACAAGTAAATTTAAGGTATAAACAGGTATATAAGGTATATATAAGGAAAGTATCTACACATTTTTCTTCTGCTTTTCATGCAAGTTTGAATAGACCCAGATGATAAAAAGGCAGAAAAAAATCCCCTACCTCTCCTGAGACAATGAAGGCTTTCCACATGCCAAGATTCTCACACCACCAGTCTGTTCTTGCAATGTGCAGCTGAAGGTCACTGTGCTCTCTCTCCATCAGAGTAATTTCATCCTTCAGCTTAGAAACAATCTGCAGACAAAAGTTTATTCATTACAATTGGTAGGAAAAAGCTTGTGCAGCACACGAGCTTTATGTCTTTAGGGACACTAAAGAAAAAGTTCTGAAAGAAAAGGTACAAAAGCAGAGGGAGAACAATTCCTGTGGATTAAAAAAAAAAGAAATCACAAGTGAGGGAATTGATGATGCCTCAAACTTCTAGAGCACACAGCAATCTTAAAGGTCAACCCTCATACTAAAATAAAACACAAGTTCCAAGTATAACTAGTATCACACTACCAGCATAAAAGACACTTGAGCTAGGATTATATATTCCACATGATATGTTTTATAAGAAGTTGAAATTGCCATTAATGAAATATACCTTACTGAAGACATCTTTATCATTTTCAGTTACACATCACGTGACTGAAGAACCTGGGAATACATTTCATTTCCAGGAATTTAGCTATGTTAGAAATCACTCAGACAGTTATCACTTATTTAATTTTAGTTTTGGGAAGGCAAGGATTTGTTATTGTGAAAAGCACAAAAAGTAGCCAAACAGGAGGCAGTTTGACAAGAGAAGGTGGAAATACACATAAGATGTGACATTAGAAACGCAGCAAAAGCAGATGACACTTTTCTATTTTTAAATATGATATACCCCTTAGCCAAATTTATCAGTTCTATCACTTATACCACAGGTGGTACATTCTAGAGAGCTACAGGAATTCTATCTTGTTCAGAATTTTTGTCTCATGTGAGATGTAAAATATTATCTATGCGACAGCTACAGAACAATTTTCTAGCAAATACCTTCAGAATAATTTTATATTTTACTTTATTTGCTATCAATGCTGAGGCTTCTCTACAATCACCTTATATTGACTCCAGTGGCATCCAGGAACATTCAATAAATAAATCTTACAACTGGTAAGATTTTATCATAAGTAAACAGCTGTTACATTTACAAACCAAATACTGAGACTTTATAATAATACCAGATCCATTTTACTATTCTGTTTCAGAGACGTATCTATTTTCCAAGACCAAGAATATTTTAAAAACAAAAACATACAGGGAAAACCCCACTACTTCAGTAGGGGTACAGTCCTCACCTCCTCAAGAGCCTAAGTACAGAAAGAATATAACTATTATGGTTTCAAGAATGCAGAAGGAACATAGAACATTCATATGAATGGAACAATATAAAAAGGTTTAGTTATATAGAATCATAGAAGGGCTTGGATTGGAAGAGGGACACCCCAGAATAGCTGCAAACATTTTCAGTTGTCTGCAGATCCCTCTGGCTGAAGGAAGACAGAAGGTGTGGAAGGGAAAGAGGGAATGAAGCTAGCCAGGGTGGCCTCAAACTCTAGTGTCCACATCGTCCTCTGGAGGTAGCTATACCCTAGCAGGGGCAGCAGACAATGAGTGGGGTGTCAACTCCTATTCAGACAAGCATCTTAGCACCAACCCTGAGTGAAGGAAAAATGTATAAAGAAGCCAGCCATGTCCTGAGCAATGAATAATACCCAGGTACATTTTTGTAATCGCTAGCAGCAGGATTTTAGGAAAACACCCTGGGCTCCTTGTTCATCTTACCCACCATCTACCATCTGCAACCAATTCCCATTACACCTGACAGGACAGACCCAACTGCATCTGAAAAACAGGCCTGTAAAATCAACACAGTGAGGTTGGCCCGAGCCATGGGCAAGTCCCTTGCTTCTCTCCTGAGTATATTCTCAGATTGTTTACCTGTTTCACTTTGCAAACAGAAAATGATATTTTTTATATGCCCTAGTCCAGAGATTAAAGTTTCATATTGCTCCCAGTTTTTCCTTTGATGACAGCAGGCTTTCTCCTAGCTCCCAATAAAGGAATCAGTCACTCCTAAAGGTTTGGGGGTTTTTTCCCTTAGCTCTGTCAGAGCTGGCGCTGCAGACGAGGGCGCTGTGCTGTGCCCCCGAGAGGCAGCAGAGGGCACAGGAGCCGAGCAGCGCATCCCCGGGCAGCGCATCCCCGGGCAGCGCATCCCCCGCGCAGCGCGTCCCCCGAGCAGCGCGTCCCCCGCGCAGCGCGTCCCCCGCGCAGCGGCGGCACAGGGGGACACCGGATCCCGAGGCACGGCAGGGCAAGGGAGAAACACCCCTTGCTACGGACAGAGCAGCACGGGAGAGCGATCCTTATTCCACGGGCAGCAAAGCAATATATATCTCATTCACAAGTTTAGTTACAATAGCTTTTAGATACGGGGAAAAAACAAAACCAAGTTCTGATTTCACCTTCTGTTTAACACATTGACTGAAATAACCATCTGACCCGTGCAAAATGTGACAACTGGTTATTACACAAACATACATCTATCCAAAAATTAAAAAAAAAAATAAATAAAAGAACTGAAGACATTAAAAGTTCGTACCTTTTTGTCGGGTTTTGGTGAATTACAAATGGAATTTAGAGCCTGTTTCTTATACTCAAGCTTGTCATTTAGCTGGCGAAGTTTATTTACAGCATAACTGGCCTGTTCATTAATTCTTGTGCTGCATTCTTCTGTAGCTTCTTCACAACCTTGGCTCTAGGAACAGAGGATGGGGGTAATTGCTACATTAATATGAGAAAAGATACAGTTATTAATAGAATGACAGAATGGTTTCAGCTGGAAGGGACCCTAAAGATCACACAGATCTCACTGCCATTGGCATGGACACTTTCCACTAGACCAGACTGGTCAGAGCCCCATCCAGCCTGGCCTTGAACACTGCTGGGAATGGGGCAGGAGGTGGGTTATTGTTTGCTTCTTGATATAGATGAAAATGCAGGTATAACAGATATTCCAGTCATCAGATCCAACATGAAATGTCAGTCTGTTGTAAAAAACCAAACCAAAAACCCCAATAGACAAAGCCTCATCACCGTTTCTACTACAGTTCTTTGGCAACTCACAGCAACTGTGTAAAAATGACCTTCAAGCTAAGGCTTTAGTGTAAATGTGAGAAAGAGTTAAAGTTTGTTTTAAAAGCAAAACCAGCTTAGTAGTCATGATCAATATTCAGAGCCAGATAGAAAAGCAAATACTTAGCTCTGAGCTGAAAGGTAATGAGGACGGGGCAGCAGGGAACAAAACCAAAAAAAAATCCCCTATTTCTAACAAACAGTCCTGCCTCCCACAAACCTTCACAAAACAGATTTGTCATCCTGCAGAACAATTTAAACCAAGTCCTTTAGCTTTCTACACAGATTTTACTGCTGTTTTTAGAAGTGTTAATAAAAATGTGTTAAAAGCACATATGCCTTACCCTAAATTCATAAATCATTTTCATATATTCATTCAGACAAACCAATCGCTTTTTCCATCTTGTGTACTACAGGCTGCAAAAAAATAGAAAACTTCACACCTTTCAGTGACATTTTCCTTAACATCTTCTGACATATAGCTCAAACTCCCCCTTCTTACTGTACTTCCCCAATTAGACATGAAGACCTTGAGATCTAGCAAACAGCACTCAGCTTTTACTGCTGCCATGTTCAGCGATCTTTGAGGTCTGTTTGTGACTGAGTATGTCTAAATTTATCTGTGGGAAGCTGAGTCTATTCTCATGAAGAGGGGTTCCATGTTATTTAATGATATTCCAACTAAGTTAACTGTATCCTATACCATAAAGAAAAAGGTAACAGAAGGAACTCTCATTCTCTTGTAAGTTCCGTGAGTTTCAGAGGAGACAATCCTGTTGTAAATTCCATAGTATCTTATATCTTATTTAAGAAAGTCTGAGAAGAGATAACAGTAGCAACAATAACTAATCTGCTTAGCATGATCCTCAAACATAATGCAGAAGTCAGGAGTTCTAGGTTGAGAAATCCATGCTATTTTCTAGCTCTGCATTTGCCTGCTATGTGGCTGAGTAAAAATCCATTAGCTCTATGCCCTGTCCTTTCTTCTGTCTATTCTGCATGGATTATGAACTCCTAGAGTCAGAAACTTGCTTCCAAGCATGCCTACAGACCTCAGCTCAGAATTTTGTCTTCTGGCACTACAATAACACAAATAATAATAATTAACAATACTGTGTGTTATTTAAAATGCTGATGTAAAGAACCATAAAAAGCCCCAAACCTTACACTTGCCAGGAAACATGGAGGTAAAGAAGGAATCAAAAATGCTATTTTCAACACGGAAGAATTAGAAGAGTTTTCATATGAAGTTCAACATTAACAATCAAAGAACTGCAATTAATTATAAATCAGTGAGGCTGTGCTCCCAGAGGCAGGCTACATGATTTCTCTGTCATTAACTTTTCAGACACTTAAAGCAAAAACCACTGCTGAATCACTAGTTTTATCACCAAAAAAAAAAAAAAATCCAGAATCACAAGGTCAAGTAACCTATATTCAAAATATCAAATTTAACAAATAAACAACCAGCTCCCTCAAAGCTGAGATCATAATGGATTGCACTGTCTTCCCCTGATTGGTAAGCTGATAAAGGCTTCCATTTCTGTGAGTGACGCAGAACACAGATGTCAGTCTTATTTTAGTGATCTGACACATGCAGCACCAATGCAATCACCAGATCCTCTCCTCAAAGTGCTGGATGCCAGCACTGCTGCTTCTGTATTTCTACCTGTGACGTTTGTCCAATAAAATACTTGGAGGTTTGTGGTGGTTTGTGGAGTTTTGTCCTGGAAACAGAAAGTGGTACCAGACTGGGAAGAAGAAAGAGCTTGTTCCACCTGCAGCAGAGCCAGCAGACTGGCCCTTTCCAGATCCCTGTTTTGTGACTTGATTTTCTCATATTTAATCAAAGCTCATCATTTTGTCCTATCTCCGTGAGTGCACAATCTTTTTATCTATTCAGCTATAGCAGTGAAATTTATACAAAAATTAACACAGGTGATGCCAACACTACCCCAGGAAGTGAGGACATAGACCCAAAACCCAAACTAAACCAAAACCAATCTCTATTTGCTAACAATATGTATCCCTCCAGAAACATCAAATTTCTCAGCTGTCATTTCCAATATATGGGGAGGAAAAAAACCCACAAACTTAATAGCCAGTACTGCATTTTCACCAAAATTTGAAAGAACATGTGAAGTTTCAGAAAGACTCTTATAATTTGTTTTCACCTCAAAGACCCTGAAGCATGGCACAGCACCATTAGAACTGCTCTATTCAAGAGATACTCAAGCAGTATATACAACTTCATACTTAATTTGTTAGAAAGGAAAAAAAAAAAAAACCTGCTTTGAATGTTATAAGCAGGTATGGCAATATATCAGTCTTTAAGGTTTCATGGCTGACACAGACTTCATACCTGGCCCATACATATCCAAGGACTCACAGGAAGGACTGATGTCAAAAATCTTTTTGGCAGCTACAGTAGATGTTATCAGACACAGTACAGCTAGCCCTAAAGTAGTGTGTCCGTTTCCTCAGAGAAATCATTATCTGTGCTAGACTTTTAATAAATCATATGAAGAAATTAGAAAGCACAGCATTTAATGCTTCAGGAAGTTCTGGACAAAACTTTTAGGAGCCATTGTGCAAAGTCTCAATGACTGCAAGCACAAGGACACGAAGTCTTTGAAGTGCCTACTGCCATCCACACAGAGCTGAGTTAGCAGTGAGAAAACTAGAAAACACATCTTGAATATTTTATCAAGGAAAAGAATACAGGGGAAAACAAACACTGAAAAGATTCACCAAGCTCTAAAAGCACATCTTGCAAGTAATTTACTTGTAACTATTCATCTCTGCAGATTTGCTGATATATAAACTACAAAGACTAGAACAGCTCACCTACAGAAATTAAAGTCATTTAAGGAATAAATACAAAAGCCTTAGGTTCTGGAAAAATTGTTTCTAAATAGCAGAATGCAGATCAGCACTTATGGATTCTGCTTATTTGTTTATTTAGATCTGGTTTTAGACAAACTGTTACATTTCATTAAGTTCTGAGCAAGTTCACATGTAAAATGAAGACATCCATGCTGATCTGAAGCAGCAGCCTGACTGAAAGAGGCACTCAATAGTCTGAGATGTGCTCTTGTCAAAATGTTCTTGGATAAACGCAACACGAGTTCTCCTGACATGACTGATTTAGACAACCCAAGGAAAAAACCTGCCCCAAGAAGAGTTGCCATTGGCTTATTGCTTATGACATTTTGAATGCTCTGTTTCAGTATTTAGAGTTCTTGTGCTGGATTTATCTTCCAACATGGTCTATTAATTTATTCAATTAATCAATAAAAACCACTAAGATTGTATTTTACATTACTTTTTCTTCTATTTTGTGCAATTTTAATACCTATTTTCTACCTAGGAAATGCATGGGAGACAGGGACAATGTCTGGGCAGAAACTTCGTGATGTTTCAGTGAGAATTTTTTCACTCAAAAGCAGAGCAGCTAAGCTGATATGAAGTATATTTTGCATTCTTTGTTTCTAAGGAGCATAATGAAAGATGTGAAATACAGAAAGCTTAGGAATCTGAAATATCTATTTTAATTAAATTAAAATTTAAGTGGTCTGTCATTTTGTACCATTTTATTTCAAAGAGCATGTAAATCAACAAGTTTTACCAGATGAAGCTACAAGAGTGATGATATTTATAAATGAGTAAAATAAAAAAGAGTAGTTCAAAGCTCAAGGACAGAAGATGCTACTACATTATTTTCTCAGGACAGTCTCTCAGATCACTTTAAATAACAGTGAAAGAAATTGTCTGTGTGACTCACCACTTCATCTTTGTCCTCAGGAGTTAGCTGAGCAGAACTTCTTTCTTCCTCCTGCTTGACTGATCTCTCATATAAATCACTGACAATGAATGAGGGGTAGTATCTGTCCTTTAGAGTTTCATAAACATCTGCCTGAATTCTGTAGAATACTTCAATGCCTTTGTTTCCCACAAGACTTTGCTGTATTTCCTTATAAAGGGATTTTTCCACAGGTATTTCTCTGCTTTCCACAAAAAAATTCTGGTAAATTTCACTCACCAGTTGAGGTATTTCAGCCTAGGAAGCAAGGGAGAGGGAGGGAGAAAAGAATAATGAAAAGATACTGAATATATCAAGATGACTCAGGACCCAGGTGCACAATTTGAAGGATAATCAAGCTAATTTCCTATCCAAATGCATGAGAAGACATCTGTAAACCTCTTACTGAGACCAAGCATGCTGCCTGCCTGTGCACCTCTGCTAAGCAATCAATTTTACAAGTTAAGTATGGGTATTTGTAAAGTGAAGAAACAGCTGTGTCCTAAAATTGCCAGAGCTTCCGCACCCACTCTAAATCCATGTTCCAAAAGCTGGCATGAAAAGGAAGAAAAGTGCTAGAGCAACAGTGTGGTCACCATTTTAAATTCAGATGGGAAAGCTCAGCTGTATCAGCTCTCCTGTCTTCTGCTGAATAGAATCAATTCACTTTATACATGATTATAATTAATTTGCAGGGGAAAAGGAAAAAAAAAACATGCAAGAAGAGGAAAAAAAGCACAATTGAAGAGACTTTCACCAGTACAGGAGGCTGAGGTATTTTTACTGAGCACAGTAAAGTGCACAGGAATGAACTTTGCATTAATGAACAGGAAAGAGAGAAAGTAATGCAGCACAGCCCATGATCAGCTCCCTAAATTACCATCTCCCTAAAATGGACAGAATTAAAAAGGGTTCATCCACTCCCTCAGAATGGCACAATGTTCTTACCTGCCTCATCTGACATTACCACAGCCACATGACTGCAGGACACTACCTTTTTGTAAGCTGCCCCTGTAGTGGCAGATATATCCATATCCATATGTACACACATATTGTTTTGAACAGAAAGAGAAAAATGACAGCTGAGAGGTCATAAAATGATTTTCCAATCACAAGCAGTTTGCAAATCAAAACTGATTTACAGAACTCTCTTCACAGTTCTGATTTACAGAACTCTCTTCACAGTGCCTGACAAACTGTTTTTATCAACACTCTCTAGCTTGAGTTGGTTGGTAGCCATTTCTTTGGATTGTATTAATGGTTCACTACTCATACTTTACAATGTGTCTCTCTGTTTACAGGATGCTTTATGTTTTCCAATTGACTGGAATAAGAGCAATAAAATTACAGTGAACAAAAAGTTAACTGATAATCAATAATCAAATCTGTATTTCATGCTAGCATGAATCCTGAAGGTTTAATTGCTTCCCCCAAAAATCCACCACACTGGTCACGAACAGCAAACTTGTCCTCTACAAATTCTTCCTCTGCACCACTGCTTCAGTGTTCTTGTTGCAATTTAAGTGACATTCCCTATCCTTGTTTCAGGGTTCTAATTCCTACTTTACTTTAGCCAAAATTACAGTTTAGCATTGTTGCTTCTCTCTATCAGTAGTGTGGCATTCCTGGAGAAACATAGCTGCTACAGATTAGGGAGAGGTCTTTTAAAGCAACACCTCTCTTCCAAAAAGATTTTAAGAACATATATACACACACAATTTCATTATTTTGGATTGAATGGGCTACCTGTAATTGGTAAGATGAGAAACTTATGTACAGACTATTCAATTGGAATGGGCTTCTAGGTTTCATGTGAACTGATACAACTAAAGCCTGCATGTTTTTTCTCTGGTGGAAGAGGAAATAATTCTACTTCTTTTGCATATCAAGTATTCCTTTTAACAGATGTTGTTACACCAACCAACAATAAATCATCATCACAGCAGCTCCAAAAATTTTAATTGCAATATTATCCTCAAATATTGACAAGAAGCAGATTTAAAAAAAAAAAAAACAAAACAAATTGCTTAGAACCCATCCTATGCTACTGATATTTTACAAACAAAGACATTTCCTAACATCAAGATCACAACAAACAGTGTCATCAATGTACAAAGCCATAGAGGCTTGCAACTTCTTCCACCTTGTTAGCACTCTTCAGATTCTCCACAGACTCCCAGAAGCCGATCAAAGCCGTCTTGTCCATCCTCTCCATGTAGATCCGGAAGTGCTCTCGGTAGGAAGGGTTGGCCAAAATTTCTTCAAACTGAAGAATCTGAAGAAGGGAAAGCTAAGAATAAAAACTGGAAAAATGCCTAATTATAACTCCTTTCCTTATAGGGAAAATCTTTTCACTATGCATCCCACAAGCATGTCCTAGATTCAACTACACAGACCTCCTACAGTAATAGTTTTGCTTCATTAAAAAAAAAGAGTTTTAAGTACTTAGAAGATAAATTCATCTATGCTTCTATCAGATAGTAAATACCTCCACATCTTTCTGATCAGGATACATTTCAAAGAACTAAGATGGCATTTCAAGTCACTCATGAAATGCTATTGTCAAAAATTTAGCTTCTAATGTTCCTGCAAAGCAGAGGAGCCGAGCTGAAAGCTAAATTATCTGTTCTTTACTTGTTTTGAACACCAGCAGTTTCCATACCACAACCCCCAGAGCTTTGAGATGTATCTCAATTATTCCCAGAGACACAGAGAAAGATGGAATATCTTGGCTGCCAGGGCATTTGGTGGCCAGTTCCCACTGTTATTGAAAAACATCTATCAGAAACACAGTCAGGAACGAGTATGTTCTGTGATATAATGCTCAGGACTTTTCCTGAATGAGGAGGGTGTACATCAGGCAGTAAAGGAAATGAAACACAGACTTCCTGTACCCATGCAGATGCTGCAGCCATTAAAAAGTTGAATTAAAAAGCCACTATCACTTCCTTATCCTCTACTATTTTTGTGAGTCCAGGCCTTTCTTTGAGACAAACATCTGAAAACAAAACACTTCTCTGACAAAATTATCAAAACTTCCCATAATGAATAAAATTATTAACCTTGTCTTTCTCTGAAAAATAGGAGCAATTTTTTGAATACCTCATCAAAACCAAGCAAACTTTTCTCTCCAACCCTCCAGTCTTGCAGCTGAACCAGTTTTTACATCCCTTATTTAGTGCCATTACTTAGATCACCAGGAACCCAAACACACTACCCAGAGTAGTCTGAATTTCTTTGTTTCTCCCATGCACCAATAAACTCACATCTTTTTCTTTGACAGGAAAAGAAGGTCCTTAAGCACTGGGGTTAATGAGTCTTCCTATGACTTTGCATTTTATAGCAAAGTTTATTTGGTATGGAGCAAGATGTGAACTCTGAGATTGAGGTATTAATAATTCCTTTAGTATGGGTATTCTGATACCTAATAATAACAATACAATTCTAGTCAGCATCAGGATACTTCCCTCTCTGGGAAGACCACTCATTTTCCTAAACCTAGCACCTGTGAAACTTTACAACCAAGTTTTGTGTAGGAAAAACAGCTTCCTTGTCTAAAGCTACACATGAGGAAACGACTCATTTGGAAACCATTAATTTGGTCAGTTAAACCATTTTGGGCAGTGTTTAAGTAAATTGTATTTGTCTCATATAAAATGTTCACTTACATCTTTAAACTTCTCCTGTGACAATCATGTGCCATTTTTCTCTTTATCCTTTACCATACCAATATCTTCTGGACATGACTTTGCTCTTAGCTTTAAAACAATTTAGATATATGAACATCAGCCTTTAAAAGCTCACTCTATAAACCTCACTGAAAAACAGAGTGTACTTTGTTCAAGCTAAGCCCAATACAGAAATGGTGATCAGGCTGTCAAAAATAACAACACAAAGATGGCAATTTAAAGGCCAGTCTGTGATTTAGCCTCATTACTGTGCATCATCATATTTTCTATTCGATCATTTTACCAAGGACAATGATTTAAAATACAAGCATAAGAGGGTCTCCCAGCCCCTCAAACAGATCTTTTCCCCATCTCAGGGAATGTCAGCTCTGCAAATAATAGCAGAATTAACAAATCACAACATGGGGCCATGTGCTGTCACTTCTTGAGTGAGAGGTCACCTTGGTCTCTATGTTTCTATTATCCAAGCTATGCCCACTCTGGCTGCCAGCAAGGAGGGTAACTAACAAACAAACCCCTCAGAAGTACCTGGCAGTAAGTGCTGCTGCAGGGAGCAAGGCAAGTGCAACCACCTCTCCCCCCTAACAAAGGGCCCATTGCACCAGTGCCCCACAGTAACCAAAGCAGAGGAGCCTAGCAACAGTGTTACACACATCTCCTAATAGACACATTGCAAACTAAAGCACTTAAATTAATGGGCAGAAAAGCTTATTCTCTTGCAGAAATGAGACCTCTCAAATGTCTTCTTGATTTTTCTCTAAGTCTGGACTATCCTGGAATTCTTAAATATGTTACCAGTCCTATACTAAAAACATTACGTTACAGCTGCAATGCCAACAATGATAGACACAAGAGGGTTTCAGTTTTGAGGTGAAAAATCATAAAATGCATGTGTGCTGGTTTTGACTGGGGTAAAGTTAACATTTTTAAGAGGCTGGTAGGGGCTATGTTTTAGATTTGTGCTAAACACAAGGCTGGTAACATAGAGATGCTTTTGTTATTGCTGAGCAGGGCTTACACAGAGCCAAGGCCTTTTCTGCTTTTGGTACTGCCACACTGGAGAGCAGACTGGGGGTGTGTGGGAGACTGGGAGGAGACACAGCCAGGACAGGTGACCCCAGCTGACCAAAGGGATGTTCCAGACCATGTGACACCATGCTCAGTATGTAAAGGGGGGACATTTAGAGTGATGGCTTTGTCCTCCCAAGTCACTGTTACATGTGATGGGGCACTGCTTTCCTACAAATGGCTGAACATGGGAAGCAGTGAGTTCATTCCTTGTTTTGCCTTGCTTGTGTGTGTGCCTTTTGCTTTCCCTATTAAACTGTCTTTATCTCAGCCCATGAGTTTTCTGGCTTTTACCCCTCTGATTCTCTCCCTGATCCTGCTGGTGGGGGAGTGAGAGAGTGGCTGCATGGGGCTTGGCTGCAGGCTGGGGTGAAACCACCTCAGTCCTTTTTGGCACCCAACTGTTCTGTGGATCTTCCTTCCTTTAATGATTTAAAGAAGAAGTTCTGCAGTAATTTGTAATCCTCAGCAAAAGATCATTTTATTATTCAGTATCACCATGGATTAGAGCACAAAACTCTAAGCTATGTTGGCACATACACAGGCATTAGGGCATTTGTAAACCCTCAAATCTAATATCCAGTTAGCAGATATAATCTTGGAATTATCAGCCTCCACAGCAGCCCTTCAAATCCTGTTAACTCAAGAGCAGCTTCCGGGTTTGGAAAAACCAGAAGCTTTAGTGTTTCCACATCAATTCTCTGCTTCAACAGGAATGTAACTTACATATCACAGCTGGTCACAGGCTCTGACTAAGATTAGGAAAGCGCTAGGTTTTTCTGTTTTTTTTCTTTAGTGGGATGCTTTAACCAGCATCTGTAGCATGTGCCCACAGAAGAGACTCGTCCCCAGCCCTACAGAGCAGAGACTTGGTCTTGTTAAATCCCTAAAGACAGTCACAACCTCCCTCTGGACAGAACATAAAACAACTAGGTAATTTAGCACTGCACTAGGCACAGATTAGATGCAATGTACTGTATATCTTTGCAACACACCAGATTCCCATTCTCTACAACCACATTGACCTATAATAAATAGCCCAAATAAAGCTGGCAACAGCACTGCAGATGGTTGGGATGAACAGCATTTGGGTCACTAGAGGAAATTTTCTGCTGGGATAACAGCATACAGTCAGACTGCAGAACTTCTGGTGGCTGCTTTGGATTTTTTTCCTTTTTTTTTCTTATTTGCAGAAGCCAGAAATAAGTGGAATGTAAAAACCAACACTGGTAAATGTCTTTTTCCAAGCTGCATTTGAAGAAACTCTTAACATTTTTAATTGACTAAAATTAAAGCTTGTATTTATCTTGTTATGTTTTAAAAAGAGGCAAGTCATCAGAAGACTGTCTCTGTCACATACAGCAATGTGAACTAAATGCAATGATTATTTAAGTATCAGAAAGTATATACTAACCACATAAGGTACCTGCCTATTTTACTGCACATACACTAATGTAAAAGTCCCTGCCTTGAGACTCACATATTCACAACCATACTTCTGTCATAAGAAAACCCATGGCCAGGCAATAGGGTGACAACAATTGAAGCTTGTTTTCTTAATATTCCCCAACTTCTGTACCATGATGCATCCTGACATAATATGATTTTACAATCTGAAGCTCAGAAATCACTGTGAAAATCTGGTAAGTCACCAGTTAAATCAACATCTATCCACAGATGCAGTGGAAGCAAGATCTCTGCAGGAGTTTCATCTTAGTCATCATCAGCTGGATCATGAACATGAGCTCGTTCCACCTCAAAATACACTCAGTTTCCTTGCTATTTCACATCTAGTTCAGGGTCAGATCCCCAGACCCCCTCCTAAAACCCATGAACCACAAAACAGCTCCACTAAGATGCTGTGCCTCAGTATGTCAAATCTCACAGACAAGGTGGTGTGGCTGTTGTGCTCAGCACAACAGAGGAAAAAATAATTCACTGGATAAACACAGACAAAAAGCATTCAACTAATTATTGCAGTACTGTGCAGGCACAGTTCCTAAGAAAAAGGCCTAGCTATAAGACAGGACTGACTATAAAGAGATGCTTTATATATTACACTTACTCAAACTCATTTCCTCCAAAAACAAATCTAACACCATGGGCAGAGTTTAAATCAGGATCAGAGGTAATGACAGAATTCAGATTCAGAGAGTAGCTGTGTTTGTCTGTTTGCTTATAAGCATTTGATCATAATTCACATATTTAGGATTTCCCTAGAGAACCTGGATTCAGGAAAATTAGGCGAGTGAAACATGTACAAAATCCAATGAATAAAAATCACAAGACTACATAATCAAACAGAACACTGACAGCTCCAAGTAATCCACCTCCGTATATAAGCCCATAATCAGAACATGCATAAAAAACTTTTTACCAGCAATGCCATGACTCCCCTACTACTGCAGTCAAGAAAAAGCTTTCTATATGATGCATAAGTGGAATCAAAATACAAGTTTAACTCACTAGTCAACTATTCATTCCACTAGTACCAAAAATTCCCCAAAGTTAATAATGTATTCATGCTTCTGCACTACACTTATATTAAATATTAATTCAAAATACCATCAGTAAATGCCCATTTCTGACCTATTTCATGCAAGTTGAAGAAAGGAAGGCAAACATGAAGTTTCTTCTACAAAAGCTAGTTCTGCAATTCAGATGCTACCTTAACAGAAAAGCTGGTACAACCATACTCTAGTGAGTCTAAGGGCCACAAGCTGCAACCTGCTAATGTATCTTGTCTACTAAATCCCAAACAATGCCTTTCCCTTTTGCTTAGAAGAGCCTGAGTGTTCAGTCAATACTGCCCAAATAGGAGGGGCCAACATCCAAAATAAGCTGCCTTGAAATAAGAACCCAGACTGCAGCTACCACCACAGTGCTAGAAGAGAATGGGAAGAAGCAACAGTGAAGACAAGACTGATTCTTCAGCTAAGCCTTGGGCATTTTTCTGTGCTCAAAAGGGGACAGCATGGCCTCCATCTCTCAAGCAGCCTCCCACAGCTTCTTTCCTGGCAATGGAGAATCAAGGAGAAGCAATTTTCCTATTTTCTATACTGACGTGACTTTAGAGGAGTTCTAGGGCTTCATCACAAAAACATCAAAAGCTTAGAAGCAAAACTGCCTCAGATCACACTGTTTACACCATCACCACAACAAATGCCTGTGCAAGAAGTCATTATTGCTATTAATAGTACCATTAACTCAATATTGAGCTGCTCATTGGTATATTTGCAGGATATAACCCCAGGTCAGCAACTCCCACTAAAAAACCCTATTGGTTTATGAAACATGCAATGTCAACTTCATGAATTCCTTTGATTTCAATTATAACATTATATTTTATTATGTTCCTGACCAATCCCTGCTCCTATCAAGTGCATCTTCACAACTGGACTCCATTCTTGAACAATCTTATGTCCCATGTCTCTATCCAGAAAAGTTGATAACGTCTCAGCAGGCATCAAAAGTGGCATCATTGACTCATGCAGTGCTGCCACATGCTCCCAGCTCTCTTCTTCTTGGCACCACTTGCTGCACTCAACTTCAGGAAAGAGATCAGGACTGTCTTGGCACAATCTATGACACACCATCTGAAATCATGCTTTAAGGACAAGTGGGGAGTAGAGAATCATTGTGATTCAGACCTTACTCAAGAAAAAACAAAATACAAAACGTAGGAACTATTTCTCCATTATTCTACTTTTTCTAACATGCTACTAAGTTATAATTATTATAAGGACACAATGAAAACTAAAGATCCCTGAATGAAGCTATGTCCTACCTACACGAAAAACATAAACTCTTTTCACATTTAAATACATCAGCTGCTGTGCTTTGCTCAAAGGGAACAGAGCAGATTACAAAAGAAGTCACTACAATTTTTAACGATTTGCAAGGCTAAGTAGTCATTTTATTTTTGTAAATGCTGGCCAACAACAATAGCGACTTCTAATTCCAGACTACAGTGGTATTGAAAACCAGCATTCAGTCACAGCAGCTTTACCAGAGTTTTTCTGCAGCAACTGCCCTGAGTTTTGTCAATTGCCTTCCAAAAGTGTTTACTTTTGAATAATTCAGTATCTTCAAAACCCACACATATTTCCTAAAGTAAATATAATGAGGGCCAAAGACATATTGAACATATCTTGGCAGTCTTTTATTTGAAAGCAAGTTGCTACTTTCACAAAAGCTGCTAACCATGTCCTTATTAACTCCCTACAGGTGGTATGTCTGAAAAATCACACGTGCTTACAAAGCCACTCAATCCTTTGTGAAGTTTCACATGGCACAATGTTCCAAGCTGAGCAATTAATGTGTCTTTTTGGGTACTTCAGTAATCTTTTCCCAAGGTAAATAAACCAAGCAGCAATTAATTTGTACTTGACTCCTGGGAGAAGGGAGGGATTAACAACAGTGAGGTAACATGATTCAGTGAAAAACATTTAGAAAGACCTTCAGACAATGCCATTTATACCTTCTGACTTGGAGGGCCATCGCCTTCATCAGAAATGCCATCTTCCTGCTGATCATAAGCAGGCCCTCCCAGGAGCCTGATTCTCTTCTCACATTGCTTCTTTGCCACTGTCAGCTGATTAATGTACCTCTTCACATTGCGAGCCCTTAGGAGGTCAGCTTTCATTGCTGCCGTTTCTTTTCCTTTTGAGTCTAAGAATAAAGCAAATCAGAGAGTATTTTACAAGAGGAAAACATCCTTGTACTATTGCTTCTGTGAAACACAGATCAGAGAGTATTTTATGACATGAAAATATTGTACCACTGCTTCTGTGACCTGTCTGATCAAAGCATCTGTCATTCATGAATCAGCTGTGGCTCATCAGTACAGATGCTGGCAATTTTGTATTTGAAACAGAATGATGGTTTTGAAACATTCTGCAATGATAACTCAAGGGTTTACACAAGAGAGTTGAGAAAAAAATCCTTATTCAAATGCATAGCAAGACCAAATCCCTCCAGCTCTCTTTTTATAGTTTGTTGGAGGACACAGCCCAAGACCTCTACTATAGGATGTATGTTTATCAGATAGCATTAAGGAAATTGCCTACAGCCATGGCCAATGATAACACGTGGAGCTGATGGCCTATATACCTTACTGAACATGGCATTGACTGCCTGGAGTCACAAGGGACTGGGGCTCTCTTCCCCCCAGCCCAGCATGACAATTCCCACACATCTTATTTGCAAACCCAAACTTCTTGTGCTTGATGTGAACAGCATATCATGCAATATCCCCTCCAGACAACTGACCAAAGTTCACTCAAAATGGTCAGATGATTAAGAAAAAAAATCTTATAACGCCACATCAACACTGCACAGTACTGTTAAAAAGTAAAGTAATGTGAAGATGACAGTCAGCTGAATAAGACTTAGTAACAGCCAGTGTAATGGTTGTGCACTCTACATTCCATCCTCTTCAGCTAATTACCATGGTCTAAAAAAAGGAGCAGCAGATAAAGCAGATATCAAAACCTACTGTGTGGAAATCATGTTTAATATCTGCAAGATGCAACTGATTCACATGTATATACTGGTTTTTTTTTTCCTCTTGCTCAATGGTAACAATCATGCTTTTCTGGGCTGCAGCTATTACTCAGTAGCAAAGTACTTGGCTTTTACTTGGCTCTGGATTATCTGATTGCCCAGGGATAAATGGTAAAGATCTATTCTACTATGTTTTCAAACTATTAAATGCTAGCAAAATTATGTAGATAAAAACAGCATTCGATTTTCACAAGAGTCACTGTTAAGAAATAACTACATAGTTAGGTTTGTGAATGCACACACAGCAAAAAGGAAACTTCTTTGAAGAAATTGTTTTAAATCCCTGTCTTATAAGCAAGTTTCTAATGGATTATGGCAACTTCTTTTACAACTGTTTTTGCCCTTATATTTCCCCCTCAAAGTCACATGTAAGTATTACATGCAACTGTAAGTTGTCTTTTGCATACTGAAGGACAAGTCAAGGTACATGGAGCTCCCTGGAGTTCTACACATAACTGACTCCAGATATTCTCCCATTATCTTTGCCCATATTTTTAATCTCACTTGATTTGCTTTATGTATTTATGTTGGTAGGGATGCTTCTTGACACAAATACTCTTAGTATTTTAATGGATGAGTATTATTTGCATCTGAGCTACCATAAAATAGTGAACTAAAGAGATGATATTCACTGAAGCAAATGATAAAATTACAAAAAAAAAAAAAAAAAGGCCATCTGTTTTCCTGGCATGTTATCTTCACAGGGAAGTCAACAGAGCATTTAATTTAGTGTTTCAGTTCCCTAAACAGAAGTACCAGTATTAATGAGAGAAAAGGAAAGGAAAAGACCTTAAGGACAGAACAATGCTCTCCCCCAAATCAAAACATTTACAGCTATTACAAATACAGGAACAGAAGTTTAAAGTGAAGATTAAACCCAACCTTTTCCCTGCTGCACTTGACTCTAGGATGATTTTTCAGAAGTTATCAATTCTTTCAATAGTTTAAATGCTTTAGGCTCAAAATGCATACTTGAAATCCCACACTTTTGAAAACCCACAAACAGTACAATGCAATGATCATTCAGCCTTCTTAAAACTAAAGTACCCTTCTTGATGGGAACAGGGCATTCTTGAGGGTTTTCAGAGTATGCATGTCTACTTCACCTGAAATCTTATCCTGTGACCACAGCAGGCCTCCAGGAAAGATTAATGAGCCTACCTTTTCCAGTGATTATTTCCTGTCTTAACAGAGATCCTTCAAAAACATTTACCTCAGCTCTTCACATCCAAAAGGAGCCACTCCACCCAAGCATCACTCAGGGCAGTTCCAGAGATCACTGCCAGCCTGTTTCTGCTCCATGGATAAACAGGACTAGGCATTGTGAAAGCCTGGCAGTGACGTCCTTCACAAATAAACAAGAGGCTGATGAAAAGCAGAGCAGCACAGAATGTGGCTAATGTGCTACAGTGCAGGAAAGACAGCATGGGAGTGTGGACTAACACCAACACCAAGCATCACTGTCCACTTCCAAATTATGAAAGATAAGCTGGCAGAAATCAGGAGGAGCATTTACAGCTCAACTGGAGAAGGTTAGGTGGATCACTGGTTTTCTCCAAACCCTAATCTGCTTTTGCGATTTTAGAGACTTTTAGACCTAAACTGCTCTGCTTTTGTCATATTAAGCACTATAAAAACAATATTTTAAGTTATAAAGACTTCTCTTTTTAATATATTCTTGTCTGATTCCACAATCACCAAAACACTGAGACAGAATTAAGAGTAATTCTAAGTAATTAAGAGTAATTTTTCCCATTTCTGAGTATCAGCAAAGATGATGTTCATTACATTCAGGTATCACTGCATAAACCGAATAAAACCAGAAAGGCACAAAAGGAAAGGCTTGCATGTATTCATGCACCCTCCAGCAAGCTTCAATAAATGGAAAAGTAGATTTCTGCTAATAAGGCACTGTTTCACCACAATGCAAGGGGGGAAAAAAGCATCCTTTGAGTAATATTTTTTTTAACTAGTAACAACTTTGCAGTTTGGGTATTTCTCTAAAAAAATATTATTAAAAACAAACAAAAATCACTCCTTATCAGCCAGACAAGAATTATGCTATTGTGGGATTTCCCCCCCACAAGCTACAAACACTTTACCAACAGCAACCAAGGAGAGCCTCCATCCCCAAAGGAGGAAAGTGTCTTTTACTAACTTCCTCCAAAATAATTCTCCTTATCTGGGGAAATTTTGAAAGGACATGCACTGCCATGGAGGAATTTCAAATCCTAAAAGGGTCCTGTGCACCTCTCCCAAAGGCAATCAAAAGCAATTAGTACCAAAAGCAGAATTTCAAACCCTGCTTATCAATCCACAGTTGTAGATAATTCAATTTGCACCAAACAACATTAAAATAGAAATAGTCAAAATGAGCTCAAACCTGTCAAGTAATCAAAGCTATGCTACCTGTGCAAATTGTTTTATTCTATGCATTTTTGCATGTCTGCAGTAATTTCTGACAAAGCTTCCACACTGTCTTCTAAATCACTCAAAACTATCTTGACTTGAGCTAAGCTACAAGTATATCCCCAGAAGCATATCCTAGAGCCCATCAAAATGATTTCTAAAAAGTGATTTCTCACACCTAATTTTCTTTCCTCCTCTTTTTTTTTTTCCTATGGTGGCTTTGCTACTTGAGCAGGTTTATATCTGTTAAATACACCAAACTGAAGTACATATTCACATCATCCATTTTTAAGTCAGAATATGGGGCCTTCTAAATTGTCATGCCAAAAAATGTCACACAAACTTTATTACCCTTAAGCACACTGGAGGATACACAAAAACAATGTAAATTTGCTTAAAGCTGAAATTTAATTGTATTTTAAACATGATCCACCGTTCTCTCAGCAGTACCAGCAGAAGGCAGAGATTTTACCTACAAAGTTATATGTGGCAAAAGCATGAATAAAACAAAAAATACAAGTTCTTGTTCCTTTACAGCTTCAGTAACTACAGATCCATGACACCTGGCAGCAAGTAGAACAGCACTGACCAACCCTACCTTCACCAAAGGAGCAACACACAGGCTCCCCATCACAAGCTTTTCTGCAAGATTTTTTCCAAGAGCCAGGTTTAGCACATACAGGGCCTCCTAAATGCCATGCTTAGTATTTAAGTAGTGAGCATCGATTTAGTATTTTCATGTAAGCAGTAACTGGAACCTTATATATAACTTACAAGTCTTTAGAGACCTCCTCCAAATCTTAGAAACCTTGAATTGTGAGGTTTAAAAGCCTACACAGGCCAGGAAAAGCATTTATTCAATTCTGTGAGAGCAGGAGAGCCTTTAACAATAGCACTCACTGTTCTTCTACTGCCCAAGGTCCAAGGGAAGGACCTTGGGCAGCTCTCCTCTGGTCTGACAAAAGATTGAGGAAAAAAAAAAGTGTTAAATCCAAAACTCTTCTACAGACAGGTCTGGGAAAAGGAACTTACAGGGAGACCATGGACAAGTTAGGCCCTGATCATTAGCAATGCATCTACAACACAGCCTCCCACTCACTGCCACAGCTGAGAAAAATAAAAAGTCAAGTGGCAGTAAGGTATATCTGAGCCTGGGAGTCAGTATGTACCATACAGTAAAATTACATCCACCACAGATAGCCTCTGTCTGCAGGTCCTTGCATCCCCTTTAGTCACATCTATCTGACCAGTCAGCCTCTTCCCTCCTCTTCCACTGATCAGCATCTCTCCAGCTGAGAGATGCACTACCATCACTAGCAGACACAAAGGCTCTCAGGAACAGAAATAAAAACTTCCTCTACAAAGCTGATTTGAAAATCACAAATAAAAACAAATTAATGTACCACAGACTCTGCAGCCTTTACCCTCATCCACATGGATTCCCTCCACACTTACTGCTGGACCATGACATGCAGGCAAAATGTCAGCTCTTTAAGCCTTGCCAGAAAAATGTGCAAAAATAATTGCACATGAATGTTTATTCCTGTGTGGAGGATGCAGGTCAGAGGGAGGAATCATAATACAGTTTTGACATAATTAAGTTACATGGCATCTGTAATCTGCTGGAACACACAAGTATCCATTTTACTTCACTTTAAATTATCATCTTGACAAAACCCACACATCACAACCCACATAACTAAGCTAGCCCACAGCCCCAGTTTTTTATTTTTAAAGTCCCTTTTTACAGCTGAACATTCAAGCCTCTTTCAGAACCACAGCACCTGAGAGGCCTGCCCACAGCCAGTTCTGTTTCTGTGCCACTTGTCAGCTTTGCTTATAAAAGCAACTATCTAGACACACAGTGGGAAGGCTCAGCAGGAGAAACCTTCAGCTGCAACGCAGCAGATCTCTGCACACAGAAATGGCTGCTTATTCGATCCATCTCACAATCCCTGCTTGAAAAGGAGCAGTTTTCTCAACAGGGATGCCCTGGGGTCGATTACACTGTAGTGTCTGAAAAACAGTCCCATCCAGTCATCCAAGGGTGGTTTCCAGTCATGCTGTCAAGTCATGTGTAAGGTAGAGGGCACAGAAAATTAAAAGGCAAATCAAACAAATTCCTTTACAAAAAAAAACTTAAAAAAAAAAAATCTGTTGACAGACTTGCTCTGTGTTGCCCTAAGACAAGGTACATGCATTTTCTGGGTTTGTTTTTAAAAGCAGCTAGTAAAAGAAAACCATTCTAAAATTCTGGTAGGATCCTGTAATAAAATATCAGTATGAGAAGAAACAAAAATGTGTCTGTTAAAATAAGAACCAGTGTATTTAAGCAGATTCCTATTCATGTTACAGCAAATATCACGTTATTATAGCAACTTACTTTTGTTGCTATTTCCCAATTGCTGTTTTTGAAACCTTTTCTTTACAAAAATTAAGATTTACTCTTGCTTCTAGAAAGTCATCTGTCTTACATCTGTCATTCATGCTATAATGCCAAATCCAGGTATTTTTCCTCTTACAAACTGCTTTAATAGATCAAAATGCAGTAAACATTTTCAGATAAGCATTTAGAGTCCTTCAAAATCTTTAGCAGATAAGATAGATTTAATATTAAAAAAAATACAAACCAACAAACAACTAAAATACTTAAAATTTAGCCTAAATTATAATTGGTTCAGTATTTAGAATGAATCCATATCAAAAGGTAAGATGAGGAGAGTTGTTTATAGTTAAAGGTGTAGAAAGATGTGATTCTTTTAACCACAGCACGTGACTGTAGAGAGGGGTACCATCTGAAAATACCAACAGGAAGAAAAACCAAACACAAATTAAACAAACAAACAAAAAAAAAAAAAACAACAACAAAACTACCACCAAAACCAAGCTGCCTCCTACAGTCACTGCTTGAGTGATCATGACCATTTTGGAAGAAGATACACAGGAAGACACTGTTGGAAAAGTGAAGTAAGGCAGATACACGTACACACCCATGAATCTGGTGATTCTATGCTTTTGTGCCAGTGTAAATGAGGGAAGTAGTGTCAGAATGCAAGGTAACAGCTTCTATTTACAGTGGCCTGCACTACTCCAAAATAAACTATCTAGAAACAATAATGCTGTGTTATGTTTCCTATTCAACTTTAGCAACAGCCAAAAGCAATTCTCCCAGCCACAGAAATTTTATCAGCCACCCACAACTGGCATCATACTGCAAACTTCTCACATTACTTTGTGTCTCAACATTTTAGACCTTTGACTCTCTCAGGGAGTCAAATGCAACACTTACTGCTTAACATGAATCAGATGCTTTTGTACGTTTTTGTTTGCTCTCTTATGCTCACATACCAGAAGATTTAAGTGATAGAAACTGAAAAGAAAGAAACTCTATAACATGCCATTTTTTAACTACAGAGGATTTAATACAATCATGTATAGAAGTACTTTAAAATACTTTCTGATTTTATTAGAGTGTCCTAACAGCTAGATATTTTGCCAATAGGTGGCACCAGCACTAGTTAAAAAGTGTAAAGAACACTGTCCTCACTGAGCAACAAGCCTTCCTCTCCCACCTTACTGGGCACCAACATTAAATGCATACTTTGGTATCACAAAAAAATAGTAGAAAGGTCGGGTAACTGTAGCCCTATGAGAAGTCATCAGGCTGAAATCTGGTCCTCAGGCTACTCATCCTTTAATAATAGACACCTAACCTTTTTAGAAAAAAAGAAATATTTTGGTCAGCTTTAGAGACTTAATTATGTCTCCTTAACCAATAGTAAAAGTCCACAATCCTGCTCAGGAATACTTATTGCTAGTCATGTGGTTGTACAACACTTCTTTTTCTAAGAAAAGTATAAATATTAGCTAAGCACTCACTACTGCAGAGTTTTGGCCACCTCTACTACACTACCTGCTCCTCAGGTTTTTGTTTACACCTTCTTCTACTGAAAACACTGCCTCAGGAAGCTCCTGTGTTTCCAATCGATGGAGGCTGAGTCCCACCTCATGTGGAACCCCAGCTGAGTACTGCACCCACTTCTGGGGACCTCAGCACAGAAAGACATGGACCTGCTGGAGCAGGTCCAGAGGATGGCCATGAGGATAATCAGAGGGATGGAACACCTCTCCCAAGAAGAAAGGTTGAGACAGCTGGGATTGTTCAGCCTGGAGATGAAAAGGCTTTGGGGACATCCAACTACAGCTCTTCAGTACTTAAAGAGGCCTGTAATAAAGATGGGGACAGACTTCTAGCAGGGCCTGCTGCATTAGGACAAAGGGACAGTGGTTTTACACCAAAAGAGGGACAATTTGGATTACATAAAAGGAGTATTTTACAATGAGAGTGACAAAACACTGGAACAGGCTTCCCAGAGAGGTGGCAGATGCCCCACCCCTGGAAACATTCAAGGTCAGGTAGATAGGACTCTGAGCAGTCTAGCTGAAGATGTACCTGCTCATTGCACAGGGGTTGGAGTAGAGGATTTTTAAAGGTCCCTTCCAACCCAAGCCACTCTATGATTCTAAATCCACATACATACTATCTACACTAGCTCTCCTCTTACACTTTGAGAGCTGACTCAGGCTCAATAGAATGCTGGCCAGCCAGAGTTCAGCTGCTCTAGTTGAACACCCAGGCACTATAGAAGCAGTTACATTTTCAGGACATTTTGCCACACGAAAAAGGAAATAGCTACCAGTAAGACATCTCTTGCCAGGTTGGGGTCAAAGCTAAGAGATGCTCTTGACACAAAAGGCAAGAGCTCATTTAGCAGCAAAGAAGGGACTGTCAAATACATCCAGCTGCCACACTCATGTATCACTGCAGGTATGCACCACATGCTGGGGGAGAAGATTAAAAAGAGAAAGACAGAATGAGATTGTGCAGACACTTTCATTTTGCATAAAGCTTACATTTAGTTATTCACCATTAAATCCGGGGTAGCATTATGCTGTAGCATCCAGAAAAGGAAACATCAAAACGTGATATTAAGTAACATGGTAGTCTGTTCTACAAGATTTCAACAATCTTTACGTTAGCAGTGAGCTGTACTGGGGTTTTTTGTTGGGTTTAATTTGTTTTAAGAAGGGTACCACAGTTTTTCCTCTAGCCTTTTCTTTTTAAAATTCAGGAACATAATAGATTCATTACCACATTGGGTAAAATGCCTCCTTTAGGAAAAATAAGGCACAAAACAGTCTTCAGAACTACATTTTACCCCTCTACAGTTTTGGCAGCCCTCTTAAAAGTTTATTGAACAGACACAGAACCTGAAAAATTTTAGTAGATGAAAACCAGAGTGGAATAACTGAAATTAAAAATCTGCCCTAAATTTGTAGGAACTATAAAAAGATTGTATTTGCATGCCTCTGTTGGGCATACTGTTTCACACGTGTCAAGCAGAAAAACATCACCCTCTTCAGACAATGTGCATAACCACTGGGTATTTAATAAACAAAAGGGTTAGCCCCAATAGTCCTAATAGCTAACAGAGTCAGCAGTGATAATCAACCCCTAAATTACATACAAAGTTACCATAGGAATAAACCAAGGATAGAAGTCCAAATCATAATACAAAACTTCAATGCACCACCTAGTGAAATTTCTGTTAGGATTTTTTTAGTACAGGTAGAAATCAAGAGCCTATAAAAATGCAGAATCAACTTTACCACATACCACCAGCTCTATATTTTTGTATCTGTTCTGCAGTACCAGACAATTGTAGCTTCAAAAAAACACCTGTTCACGATTTAGAACAGTAGGTATTTAAACAGATAAATTCAAGAGAGATAGAGGAGAATTAATTAATAAATAATTAATTGTAGGAACATAAACGGTATAAAAATATTCCACAAATCAATTATTGCCTCAAAAAGACCAATGGCAGCACAAATGGAAATACAGGCTTTGCAAGATTTGATTTTTCATAATGTTCTTGGAGTTAAATTCCCTGTTCTCATCTTATTACTTCATGAAACAGACTTTCCATTCAATTACCTTTCATCAGAAAAATATTAATATCTATTGCTATACTGTACACTTGAATAAAAACCAATGCCCAGTTTTCCTTTTATCTTGGTTTGATACAAGCAAGATATTCTACTGAGCACATTTAGCTCTATTTTGGAGTGTAAACACAATGCATTAGTGGTGTGGGCAACCTTATACTTTCCAAAACTTGAGCATGCACCCCAAGCTCTTCAGATTGCCAAAAATTCCCCACCCTACAGCATGTTCATTTTCTGTTTCTGCATTTTTCCTTACACTTGAATTACTTTTTAAAGTTTTCCTTTCTGATACAAGGAACTACGAAAGGATTTTTTAACCTAGAGAGAGACAGAGATTACATGAGAACATAAAATCTTTTAGATTTATTTATAAAGAAATTAATTTTAATATCTGCTGCCTTTTTATTATGCATTGATACAACTGAAGTATACCTCCCTAAGCAATTACTTGGTCAGTTATTTTTGCCATTAAGATCATCTCCTGATGATATACCTCCGTTTTTACATATTTTGAGAGCCATAAAAAGTAGTATATGTAATAAATATAGGTACAACTGTAATATGCACTGCTTTTAAAAAGGCAGCTATTGCCAAATCATTGCAGAAAGATTTAAGAGGGCTCTTTATTGCAACTCAAAACCATAATACATTGAAGAGTCAAAATAAAGTCTGACAAATTATGCTGTATCATTCCTTCTTCTGTGTTTTGAAAAGAGAACAGACTGAGATTTTGAAGAACAGATTGTATGAAAAAGAAAGTGGAAATATGATTCTCAGCATATGAATTTGTAATGTCAGAAATCCCAGTCGCAGCAAGTTCTGAAAATAAATGTATCATAGATATGACCTTTCTCATGATCCATCAGCTTAGATGAAGATAGGGTGGGGGGATAATCATATCCTGTGAGCTTCTGGAAGATTCAGACAAATGAAACAGAACCAAAATAATAAAGGCATAGCATTCCTAAAATCTGTCTAAAAAAACCCCACACACTGATTGCATATGTATGGCAGGAGTTCAAACAACTTTTCAAAATTAAAACAACAGATGTGACTTAAAAATGGAATCTTACCTTTCTGTCTCTTCACTTGGGGAATATTGCTGATTGTTGTTGCCTGAACTATTTCCACTACAATTTGATACCTAATTTTAAAAACAGTAGGGAATAAGAGTGAAGAGAGGGAGGAGAAGAAAAAACATAGTATTAGTTTTTTACAATACGTTCTTCATACGGCACACTTAAGAATTAATAAAAATCAAAATGCTTCTACTTCCTCCTCACCTAGAAACAGATTAATCTAGCAGTATACCTGCAACCTAAACAGCAGTGTGCACATGGAGCACACATTTTGCTTCCTTTTGAAACAAAAAGGAAACATTCAACTAACATTAACAATGCACTCTTCTCTCAACTGATGGCAGACAGGTAATATTCAGTACACTCAACATTAAGTCACACTCTAAACATTAAATATAAGTTTTCTGTAGGAAACCAGGATGGTAGTTAAGTTTAAAAGAAAAGAGCAGTCTGTAAGGTTCTTCCAGCTAATCCACTCAACATGGAGCATACATAAATTTGTAGAAGAAACAAATTACACTAAAATATGTAAAACATCAAAGTACTACACTCCAGGAATAATTAAAACATGTTTATCACCTAAAACTACACTAAACAATAGCAGACAGTTAATGCAGCTAGCAAACTGAATTAGCTTAATAAATACAATGCTGATCCTGAGAGCAGAATAAAAACTATCCAGCTTATTTCCTTGTTACTATTTGTTCTCAACTATGTTTTTAACTTGGCATGTCTTTTATCTTTAGTCGTCTTCTGACAGAGAAGGTACATGTTTCACATCTGATGTGAAAGAACTCATTTTTTCTTCCTTATTTGTAGCAGAATTCCAATTAATCCATGCTAACTTCAGTCTGAGGGGAAATGAAGGTGAAATTTCACTGTTTAACTATTTCTTCTTAAAAGACATAGGGACAACACTCTTTGTGAAAACTTGGTAATACAGGAATAAAACTCTGCCTTGCCTTCATGACAAACATCAAAGAAATGAAACATTAGAAAGACTGAGTTTGAAGGACATTTATGTATAACCATACAATGGTCCCTTCTGTGAAAGCTTCGCTGGTTTGCTTTTCTCCCCCATTCCCCCTAACAAATTCAAGCTTTCAGGTGGTAAAGGTATGATAGGAAAACAAACAAAAAAGCCAAAATAGCTCCCCAGAAATCAGTAAATTCCTTTTTATGAAAATATCAGCTCCACTGATTTCCCTACAAAAATTAAAGGGATATGTCCACAAAAACAATAGTCATGTTCCAAGAGATTAAGTGACTAAATGTTAGAGGTTCACTATAGATACAAACAAACTATGAATCCTAAATTTCTCCAAAATTAATACTATGTAGTTACTGCATCATTTAAATGCATTCCAAAAATAAAACCCATAAAAGCAATGCAGAAAATCAATATTTTTTCTTAAGGTAGTGCTTCTAAGCTAGGAGATAAACAAGATTTAGGAAATCCTAGCACCTTTATTATCCTTTCAGGGAGAGCTATTTGCACAGCAGAGAGCTTTACACTTGCTTACAAGGAGACCCACATAGCCTCCCTCCCTTTTCTGACTTCCTTGGTGAGAGCAACACACACCTTTCACCTACAGGTTTCCACTGAACCAGCCAGAGGTTTTCCTTGCCTTCCCCACCATGAATGCCTGGCTATAGCCACAGGAAAGCCTAGCAAAACCCTGTTAATGAAATCAGCCTGGAAAGATGCCTTATCAGCCCTCCCTCCTTTACTGTCACGTGCATGCATCAAGGAGCACCCAGGAGTCCTTCCCTTCTTGGCTGTGGTCAGTCAGGAATCTGAGGAAATGTTTATCAGTGTCTCACAGCCCCTTGAACTTAGCAAGGTATTTAGTCTTTATTTTATTAAACAGATAATAATCAATCTGCAAAGATAAGCAGGATAGGAATGTTTAATACAAAATAATGAGTTCCCAGCAACTGTAAGATAAATTTCCCTCAAAGCTAAGCCTACAGTGAAAATTGCTACTGCAATCCATATAGGGATCACTCTTTGGTTTTGTTAAGCAAATCTGCAAGCTTTCACTGGTTAATCATGAAAGCTTTGCCAAACAGATTACAGAAATTTGAGGTGACTACGGGTTGGCCCATCTCTCTCTGGGTGCTTCCACAGTGCTGAAGGACAAAGAGAATAGGAATGCCTCCTCCCACAGGAAATGCTCTTTAACCACTATCCCAGAGACTGGCTCTGTACAAACAGAGGAAGGAAGATCACTGCCTCCAAAATCAAATACTATTTCTCTTACAAAAGAAGATACATTTTCTCAGACATTTTCCATTAAAGTACTGATCAGCTTAGACTGACCAACATTTTGTAGGGTGTAGAGGAACACATTTCAAGATGATGGCAGTTGGATTTCACAGACTAGAAAGGAAAAACCTAGGTGCAGCCAAAACCACATTATTTCATAAAGCAGTTCTGCTCTCTGGTATTAAAGAACACAATTTAAAGTGACCTATCAGCTAAAAAGAGAACACACTGAGCATTAATGTGCTTGAACAACAACAACAACATAAGAGCTGTGTTTCTTTTGAAACAAACAGATCCATTAGTGTGATTATGCTAATAAATACATCAATTAGGTTTTAGGCAGAGTCTAATATAGACTAATTTCTGCTCTCAGGAAAGGCACCCTGTCCTAGAGTAAAGAGCAAATTTTACAGCAGATGAACAATAAGTAGCCAAGCAACAGAATCATTTCACCATCACCTAAATGTATTTTCCTATCCCAGAAATGCAAGTGGTTTCAGAATCAAAGAGAAGAACAAGAGAAAGGATGACGTTATTTGCACAGCTTGCACACTCCGTCCCAGTAAACCTGATCAGGCCGAGCCTAACAGAAGTTCAGGGTCACAAGAGATGGCACAGAATTCACCAAATGTCATCAATATGCAGGTGTATTTCAGATGTTTCTGCAGCCATTTGAGAAGAGAAAAAGCTGGCCTGCAGCAGCAACAGAGGGGAATTGGGGAAAGGAAAAACTACCAGTTCTGGCTGGTGGTAAGAGCTTAGGACAAATGCTCCAGAAATGGTTTCAGGGGTCCTCCAAAGCTTTGCTCTGCTCAACAAAACCACCTCAAGGATATCTAGGAAGGTTCTACAACAGCAGTTATCTCTGTTCTCCACTTCCCAGTTAGCTGTTCCTTATCCTTTCACATAAATCAGAAATCAGAGGAGAAACAGCTGTAAAGATAAGCATCAACAACTAGTTCTTGGGCAAGCAGGCTTGAGATGCAGGCAATATCTCATATTAAGAGAAGAGATATAAGGAGAAAGAGATGAGACAGGGAGTGGAATTAGTATGAAAGTGAGCAGGTGCTATTTGCATTAGAAAACAGGGACATCAAACAAACTCGTGATATGTAGCAGCTCAGTGATGTTTTTCCTGCTTTTAGCAAGCACTGCAGATTCCATTAACATGGTTAAGAAGGATGCATTTGGGCAACACCTCTCTGCAATAGTCCAGGAAAACCTCTTGTCCAGTGGTATAATGTGCTGGAACTCAAACTCCTTCTTTCCATGACACAGAATCACAGCAAGCTGTTCTGAATACTCAGGGTCCCTAGGAACTATAGTTCACAGTCACCAGACCACCATGGCCAGTCATAATTCATAAAGATATAGAGAAGAAAACCATCTCCACACTAATGAAAATTCAACATATTTCATCTAACTCCACAGAAGCAAGCTGCAAAAAAGACTTCAGTATGCCTTTCATACATTTCAAGCATTTATCCCTTTCAACAGTACAATCATCTCCAGTATACTACTAAGCAGATTTTTTATGCATTTTCTGCTACTGAGCTAAAATGCTGATTACATTCAAGATCTAAAAAATGCTGTAGCTTATCATCCTTACTATCTCTGCTTCACCAAACAAAAAGAAATCTAAAATTAAATTTAAAAAGAAAAATCACAATTCATTCAAATCTTAGTAAGGGGCTGGAAAAGAAGCATGTTTAGTTTTGAATGAGCTACAGTGAAACGTTAAATACCTCAGTTGTTTCAGGAACTCAACATCAGAGCTGCTGTTAATGAGCTTGATGAACTCCTCATAAGAAGGAGCATATGTGTAGTCTTTCTTCTGATGCTCATTCATCTGTTCTCTGTACTCCAGCTGGCTGAGCAGCATTCGGTTAATGTAATCCGGATCACTCAGCAGTTCCACCACTGGTTTCAGTACTGGAGAGAAAAAATATTTTAAAACAGAATCCTTATGTTAAAGAATAACTGCTGTCTTGCAAATGAAAATTGCAGATAAAAGGCAAAAAAAAATATCCAATTTTATAAACATCAAAAAATCCAAAACCAGCCTTCTGGACCACACGGTACATTTGAGATTGCACATACCTTTTTGATAAAACTGGTTATTCTATTACAGAAATTTATGTACATTGACAAAACTGAGCTCTATTAGGAAAATAACAAGTGTTTTCATTCTTTATGCTGTGTGTTCTGAAGGCTATGACATTATAGCCAATATAAATGAAAGTAAACTGAATTGTGTAATATACTTGGGACTTCATAATTTCTGAATTTGACAGTGAGATAAAAAATGCGTACTGTATTTATAAAGTGCAGCTGATAAAAGCAAAATAGAATCCCTCCATTTAAAAAAACACACTGCATAAATCAAAGTGTAAAATAACGAAATAAATATAATATAATGATTCAGTTATAGGATCCACAGATTTAAGGATGCATTTATTAATCTAAATGCAATCTAAAAGGCCCAAATTATTCATATAGTCACTATAAATAATGCCAAGGAAAGCTGCAAAAGTATTCCTCTATGAAAAAAGAGAAAATGAGAAAGGACAAATTGTGTTTTATCCTGAAATGTGATAAACAGTCTGGCATCAGATCATGAGAGTTAAGTAAGTATATGCTTGATTTTGTGAATATAGTGTCTTACTGGCTATCACAGAAATTAAATTTCAGAATATAAAAGCAGAGCATCAACACTTATACATGATAAACTTTGTAATTGCTACTATTGTACATGTACAATTGGTTAATCATCTCTTATCTTTGATCTACCTTTTGTTGCAAGTATTTCTGCAAGGACTATGCGCAAGCTGACAGACTGGACATCCTTTGAGGGTAGGAGACAATACACCAGAACTTGAGAACATTTTTGCAGAAATCTTACTTCTTCATCAGAGCTCCTCAAGCACGAGTGCAGCAAAAAAGGTCTCGGCGGATCTTCCTGCCTAGAAGGGAAAAAAAAAATGGAGAGAACTCACATACCACTTGTATCAGAAGTCATTTATGATCATCAGTCACTAATTGACAAAATGCTGTAGCATGAACACTGGGTGGGTGCTGTGCTGAACATGCACAGCATCATGCTGCTGGGTGAGTAATGCACATTGTGTTGTTTGCAGAGTCCTCACAAATAAGTTTTTGGATGACAGCTCTGAAAGAAACAGGGAGCAAATCTCCCTCACCTTGATTCTGTGCCCAATACTATTCAGTTTATCTCCTTGCAGGTGCCAATGGTTTTCTGAACTTTTCAGAATATGTTTGACTTTACTCCTTAGTGCAGGTCACAGCTGTATCTTTTCTTTATACAAAAACAACTGCAGAAGTAGAGACAAGGTATCCTAGCAGTTCTTTTATGGCCACATGCCTGATGTGCTCCAATCCATTTTAACAACAAGCCAGTGGTTCCAGACAGACACAGAGTCACCCGAGAGGCACCACAGTAATTTACAAAGGTAGCCAAGACTGGTTATCTGTAGAAAGCTCTACAGTGCTACAAAGGCTGGTATCTTTCATGTCTCATACCAGTACCTGCTCCTATTTTCCACAACATCTGCTTTCTTCCCAGAGCTGGAGGTTGCCATCCTGGTTAGGCTGGGTTGCTGTCCTACTCAACTGACTGTTACTCACAGAGCTACTTTAAACCCATTGCCTCTGTGGAAAAAGTGACCAAGAACTGTATACAGTCAAACCAAATGTTTTCAGTTAGACACCACTATACAGCCAATAGTGACAGGCAGTATTATATAATAACTAATTTTTGCTAGTCAGCTCAGGAGGATGAAAATATGTTGGAATAGTAACAATAACTCTGATTTTGTTCTAGTAATACAATAATTTGTCTTAGAGACTAAAATTGGTTTTACAATTAATTTTCAGAAAAACAAACGTAAAGATGATATTTGGCTTTGATTTGACTAATGCCTTTAACTCAATCACAAATCAAATGCTTTATCTGCAAACACAGATCATGAAAGGTGTATCAATTGTTATAGGTAAGACAAATTTCAAAACAAGTCCCTTGGAACATCTTGGATATAGATACTCTTTTCTGAGGAGTAATGGTTTATGAAGATGGCATGTAATCTTCATTATCAACCAGTTCAGGTGGTGCAGCTGACTGAGCTTAGAAAGCTGTTTATCTTGTTCTGGTAGGATCTTTTCCCAGTGGCAGTTGAATACATAGCTATTTTCCTCAGTACATTTCTACTCTTCTCCAGACATATCCTGAAGCCTCCTCTACACCACATCAAACATTCCCTGTCATGTTCTACCTTAAAGGCATTAATTATTTATCCAAAGCCAGACAAGTCCTAGGCAGATTACTCACAGAAAGTCTGGGTCATTTACCTACAGCCACCTCTTACTGTGGCAGTAAAGTCTTCCAGACCGGTCGGTGCACCCAAAGTCAGCCACTTAGAAACACAGCCAGAAGCGTACGCAAAATGCTGGCAAACAGGATGACTCACAGGGAACATAGAATAATTAAGGTTGAAAAAGCCCTTTTAGATCATCAAGTCCACCATTAAACCATGTCCTTAAGTGTCACATCTTCATGGATTTTAAACATTTCCCTGGACAGTAATTTTACCACTTCCCTGGACAGCCTGTTCCAATGCTTGACCATCTTTTCAGTGAAAAAATTTTTCCTGATAATGTAAACCTCCCTTGGCACAGCTTGAGGCCATTTCCTCTTATCCTGTTGCTTGTTACCTGGGAAAGGACACTGACCTCCACTTGGCTACACCCTGCTTTCAGGCAGTTCTCTCAGCAGAGAGCAATAAGGTTCCTCCGAGCCTTCTTTTCCCCAGACTAAACACCCCCAGCTCCCTTGGCCACTCCTCATAAGGTTCATCCTCTAGACCCTTCCCCAGCTTTGTTGCCCTCCTCTGGACATGCTCCAGCACTTCTACACCTTTCTTGCAGTGAAGGGCCCAAAACTAACCCCAGGATTCAAGATACAGCCTCACTAGTGCCAAGTATAAGAATTATCACTAGAAATTATTCCTGTGTATTAACAGCCATGATCTAGAGTTAGAACTAAATGCAAATAGTGACTGCTTTTTGGCCTGTGAACAAACCCCATCTATTTTGGACACCCTCTTTCTGGGACATCTTGCACAGTGATTAGATCAAGATATACTTTCACAGCACGTGCAAAGCATAAAACAGAGCCATAGCGCACAGAAAATTTCACTGAACTGAGATCAGCCTTCTCTGTCTTCAATATCTATCTACAAGTCCCCTGAGGAATGCCAGTCTGTTTGGGACTGCAAACACACTGGAGCATTAACTGTGCCTATAGTATCACCCATGCAAGAGAAGTCTATCCTCTCCTACTGCAAAAATGTATTCCCAGTCAAGAGCAAACACATACAACTTTGCAGAGCTGGACCTATGCCAGGACTTTTCTGACACACAGTCAGAACACAAATGGAAAATGGAACAGAATAAACAAGCACATAGGCAAATATTTGGTTCTTACCCTTCTAATTTGTCTAATGTGTTCCTGCCTACAGGAATGCAAGGGGAGAGCAGAGTTGCCTACTCTCCAGTTTACAGGCTGTTCAAGAAAATCTTCATTTTTTTCCTTGTCTTGTTCCATTTTGGAGCTGTCTCCATTACCTAAGACGGTATGACTCTCTAGAACAGGTTTTCCTAAACTATATCTACATGTGATCTAAAAAGCAAAAGGGAAGATATTTACAAAAATAGTAGAGAAACAAAGTCTTCAGGAAATTCAACTCTAAACAAGCCTTGCCTGTCAGTGCCAAACAGTTCTGTCAACAAATCCTGCAGTATTCATCACTGTTGGGCAAGAGAAATAAAAGGAAGACTGAAAGCAGGAGAGGAAGCTTGGGGGGAAGCTGAACAGCTACAGAATAAATCAATATGACAGTGATAAATGAGAGAAGACAAAACATACTGGTTTATATCCTCCTTTGCATGTATACAGGAAGCATTACAGTTCTATTTGTCTCAATATTACCCTTGACAAGCTTGCAGGGAAATACTGTGTATCAACTAAAGGTCTGGCCAGTAAACAGCAGCCCTTTTAACCCAGGCTTCCCCTTCACTGATAAACATTAAAAAAGAGAGCAGTGAGCAATCAGAGAAGTATTAACACCATTGCTCAGCTACCAAACCATGTCTGTTTGCTACCTTGGAGCAAGAGCTAAGATGTCCTGATCTGGCATACTCTTAAGGCTTGATATAAAACCTAGATCTTCAATTCTGTGAGAATGTGGCACTGTTCATTTCACAGAGAACAACAGGAAAAGCAGAAACTTAAGTGCAATCCACATACATGTACACAAAGCAAAGTGCTGCTCCATCTCTCCAATGTCGAAGATATTAAGCACTATTAAGTAATCCAAACAGTAACATAGACATTATTTCTTTTCCTATCTAATTCTGAACACGTATTACTAGCACTTGGTTGGATTTTCCAAACAAACAGTCCCTTAGTAATCACAGAAAACTGAGCTAAAACTGTGTGCAGATATTTTTAGACAGAGCTTTAAAAGCCCAGTCAATTAGCCATAAATTCTGAGCACAACTGTGTGCAGTGAACTAATATAAATGTGGCATTCTAGAAAATAGTTCCAAAACAGGCATGATACAAGCTCTGTAAACCAGGCTCAATTAATCTCCTTTAGACAATATTCAAATAATGGCAAGTGGCAACTTAATTCATTTGTGCCTTCTTGAACAATTAAGACTGAAGTAATAGTGACAACAGTCATCTGTCAAGATGCAGGTGACTTCAGGGATTTAAAACAGTAGACAGTACATATGCTCTATACAGTATTCTTACAGAACATATCCATCTTCTCTCCCCCATGAGAGAAGCCTTAACTACAAAGCCAGCCTTAACCTTGCCCAAATTCCTTTTCTGTAATTTTATGAAAAGCCTTCTCTGAATTTTTAATACTATCCAATGCTTTTATATAGTGCCAGAAAGCAAAAGGATTTCCTTCAGTTGCACCTCAAAGCACTGGAAGATTAAGCAGCAGAGTACAAATATAGATCAATAGATAGGACCTGCCAAAGTTAATTCCTTTGTACCAGGTCTGTTCCAAGCTGTACTCTTCTTTGGGAATAGACACCTACTGTAACTGTCCTCTGCTTGGAGGTCACTTTGTGCATTTACTACCTGGGTATCCCACTGAGTGTCATCAGTGACTTTATCCCTGACTGCTGCGAGCCTACAGCTCATCCAGCACTTTATAAAGGAAAGCAGAAGAGCAGATTTGTTGCAGTATTCCTGAAGAGAAGCACTTAAAACATTACCAGGGTTATAGAAGTATCATCATTTCCTTCCCATACTGTAAATAAGCAACTCTGAGCCAATATCAACACCTTTTTAACAATAATACCTCATTTCTCAGGAATGCAGGACCTATGGCCATTTCCTAAGACCAGATTATCACCTGGAACTCCAGGTTTCCCAATACAACAACTTAATGGAAATTGTTTATTCCTGAGAATCTACTCTAGACACCCATATCTTTGACAAGGACCATCTGGTAACTGTATTAGAAAGACTCAAGTATGAAGACTTGATATTTGTGGTTGGATGTATGAATCTGACACAAAGCATCTTTGACAAACATAAGTCAGTTTGCTTTGAAATTAAGGCAGTAAGCAAATTTACACACACACACCCTCCGCCGTAAAAATACCCATGCCCCCAAAAAAACCAGCCAACCAACAAAAAATGAACAAACAAAAAAAACCAAGCAACAAAACCAAGGAGTTTGTAAAGAATTAACAATTCCTCTACTGGAAATTACTTAAGGGATAGATGGATTCCTTCAGCCTTGATATTTCTTTATTTAGTCTTTCAAGAGACAGCCTTGCAGAGCTCTATTTAAGTCTCAATCAGTACAATTGTGAGCTGAAGTGCACGTGCAACTCTAAATAAGTGTCATCAGTATATTCAACATTCACCATTCATTTTCATTAACTGTCTCTGAGAACTACCAGAGCCACAAGCAGGCTGCATGTCGTCACCTATATCGCCCTCAGAGCTGTAAGTTTCTTGACAATGCAGAAAAGTAAAAACTGCCTGATCTATATGAGTTTTCTAAGACATAAAAGAAACAAAAAATGTAGACCTTTACAAGCCAGTATAACAAATATACTAGAAAAAAGTATCTACTTAAAAAAAAACAAATAAACAAACCAATGAAAAAACAAATCACAAAAATCTCAGCACATCAAAAAATAGAAACAGTGGACAAAGCCAAACCCAAAATTTCCACAGCTGCTGTTTTATCAAGATAAATCAGCAATTTTTATAAATCATTTCAACTAATGTTTATGATGCATAAAACCTGTCATTTATACATGCCACAGTTACCTCTTTCAGGAAAAAGCATTTGACATGCCATATTAGTAACAGAGGCAAAGAACTTATAAGTGGCTTATAACTGTGGTATGACCACATCAGCACTAGGATGTCTTAAGGCTTATAAAAGTGTCAAGGTTATACTCAATCATTAACAGGAAACCAAACTTTCCACACTGAAGCATAAAAATAAATGGTGAGCTTTAGACCTGGTGCTAGCTATGGGTTGAATTTAATAACATGCTCAGGCCTTGGTTTTTCATGACTAATTTGCTCTCAGCACTTTCATACATAGCTGTTCCCATTGCAACAAATCCCTACAGCTTCATACTAATCCCCTTGATACACCTTTCCAGAGGCTGACTGTGGTAACCAGCTCTTAGTATTTCTGGTTTCTGGCAAATGGAATTATAAAAGAAAAACAAGACCTGTGGGAGGTGTTTAGTTGCTATCCAGATAACTTGGATCTATAGAATTGACCAAGTTAAATCTCAAGTGTTAAAACTCCCTTTGTATCAGTCTGCTCTTCATCAGTTTGTGGTGACATCACCTTTTTTTTTTTTTTTTTACTATCTTACTACGATACACACTGTAATCACAAAAAAAAAAAATTGAAGTTATATACCCTACACATGTCAAGGTATTCACCTGGACCAAGAAAATTAAGAGTTATTTTCTCTCCTTACCGTGTCTGTAATAACAGAAAACAAAAGGAACATTATCAAAACATGTATGATACAAACTTGAATCCCCAAATAGCTTACCATACTGATCACTCAAGCAGTGATCTCCCCACAACACTTTCCAAGAGCACTGAGCTCTTAACTATAGGTTCTGAATCAGCACTGGTAGCAGCCTGCAGACCCCAAGCATTCATTTTGCTAAGTCATAACTTATCCTGCAAGTCTGGGCACAAAAACACATAAAAACACTTCAGCATATATCAGCAGATGCTGTGTAGTAGACAACTGATCAGAAGCAGCCTGGGATACCACATATTCATGTTTGCAGAAACCAATTCTTCCTCTGTCTCTGGGGTCAAAGGCGCCCCAGCTGTAGGTTAAAGACAGAACATGCAAAACCAAAAGATACAGGGAAAAAAATTCAAATACTACTACTAATAAAAATGAAACTGATGTCATTTGACCTCTTCTTGCTGGGGTTTGTTCAAAAAGCACTGCTTGCCAGGGAGTTCAAGACACAAGTATTAACTACCTTCCAATCCCACATGCCTTATCTACTGGCTTTTTCCTAGGGTTATTTTCTTCCAAATGGCTGGTATATCCAAATATTTTGGATTTGTGCTGAACACAGGTTAATAATCTATACATGGTTTTGTTATTGCTGAGCAGCACTTGGACAGTATCAAGGCCCTTTTCTGCTTCTTGAATCACCCCACTGCTGGGGGTGCGCAAGGAGCTGGAAAGAGACAACTGGGACAGATGACTCCAGCTGACCAAGGGGGTATTCCAGGCCATGTGGCATCATGCTCAATATGTAAAGCTAGGGGAAGGAGGAGGATGTTTGGAGTGATGGTGTTTGTCTTCCCAAGTCACTGTTACATGTGATAGGGCCCTGCTGTCCTGGAGATGGCTGAACACTTGCCTGCCCATGGAAAGTGGCGAATGAATTAATTGTTTTGCTCCGTGTGCAGCTTTTGCTTTACCCATGAAACTGTCTTTATCTCAACCCACAAGTCTTCTCACTTTAACCCACAAGTTCCAACACTTTTCCAGATCTCTCTGAGCATGCTGGTGGGGTAGTGAGTTGAGTGGTTTGTGTGGTGCTATTGCTGGCTGAGGTTAAACCATGATATCTACTTATCAAATGCAGGCAAATCTTATTTTACCTATGCTGCACCCAGCAAAAAATAGGGTTTTATTTATCAAATGTTAATAGGTTTGTAAATATTTAGAGCAGTTATTCTTAGCCCAAAGAAAGGGCAAAGGAACTCCCTCTTCCTTTCACGTGGACAGCTTCACAGAAAGACACTTACTATTTGTCTGCATCTTGCTTAAGTCCTTCCGTACTGACTGAGCATTTCATCCAAAAGAATAGCTGCTTCTAGCTTTCAACAAACATATGCTACCAGAGGGAGACTAAATTCCTGGGATCAGATCATTCCAGCCTCTGAAAAATACACTGCCACCACAGACAACCCTGCACCCACATACCAACATGACCATTTCCATCACTATACACCACCTTACTCAGCTCACAGTCTACCCTTGATCACATAAAATGGTATTGCCAGTATTCAGCTTGCTTATATTCTAGCTAAGGTAACCAAGGAAAGACTTTTGAACAAGATATGAAGGGATAAAAGGTGCTATGAAACACGAATGGCCAAATAGTAACCTCTTTACCCTTGTAGGATGTACTTGGCTAATCCTGTTATAAATGTGCTCCTGATCCTGCACGTATGGGAAAAGAGCAGTGGCTTCTAAAAATAAATCCAGGTCTGACTTTTCCTCTATATCTCAAATTCATAAACTAGCTAATGCTGGACACAGGAAACTATCATATTCCATTTCTATACACCAAGCTAATACTAGAAATTAAATTGTTTCCTATTTAAATTATTCAAAATGCCACAAATTTTCTCACTGAAAAGTGACAGTTTTCTTTGAAACCTCAAAGTACACCCCAGTGACACATATAAGACGAAAAATTTGGGAGTTGTCTTGCCTACATTGTGTTGCTCTATGTCACTGCAGACAGTCCTGCCCATGGCTAGAAGTGTCTCTGCCCTTATTTCACTCCATAGATGTGTGTGGCATGCACAGGAAAGACAGCTGCTGTTAAAGAAAGCCAGGAGATAGAATAAAGAAACAGGAAACAGGCCTAACAAAGTTCCTTTTTCCCGATGCCCTGTCTCCAACCAGCCACCATGAAAGTAGCCTCTCCTCTTATCAAAGAATCATAGAATGGTTTGGGTTGGAAGAGGCTTAAAGATCATCTAGTTCCAACCCCATGCCACGGGCAGGGACACCTTCCACTAGACCAGGTTGCTCAAAGTCCCATCCAACCTGGCCTTGACCCATTCTTTGAAGGGAGACAAGGTCTCCCAGCACTTTTCTTCATTTCTGGCCTCTGCCAGCTATTTACCTTGAGCTGTTTATAACTAAGTGGATTTTTGAGATGGTTAAGATAAGCAAGAGGGAAAACAGGAGCAAAAGAAAGCACTGTAGCACCCTTCCTCATTCTGAAGGGCCTCAGCATATTTTCATCCCCTCAAACATCCTGGTTAATCACAGTTTGAAGTTTGTCAGTGAAAGCAGAAAAGTTAAGAAATTTGTCTGTCCAACATGCACCTAGTCACAAAACACATGAACTTCACTCTGAAAAAACAAGACATCTGTCCTCCTGGGCATGGATGACTCCTTTCTGCTGTGCTAGTGGATTATCTATTACATAGGAAAACCAAGACAAAGTGGCTCAGGTGGCACCCCCTCCAGAGACAGTATCAGAGGTATTTAAAACTTCATAAGCTGCCACACAATAGACAAAATGCCCTTTGCCATCATGCCGCAGTATAAACTCAGTGGCGGAAACGATGGAGAACTCCAAGAGGTATCACAACAGGAAAGATACCTCTCTCTAATCACAGCCTCTGTTCCACTATATCATCCAAAACTAACTGGATTCATTATGACATACAGAAGGAAATGTGAATGCCAATTTACATTTATTACCATCTTTAACAGAAAGCAAAACAGATCAAGAAGATCTACATTCCCTACCTTAGGAAGATGAATTTGTCTTTGAACTGTGGCAATTCAACAGTGATTCAACCCAGTAGACAGTAGAACACTACACAGATTTTCACTCACTCCCTCACTCTCCCACAGTGGGATGAGGGAGAAAATAAGAAAAAAAGGTAAAATTCCTGACTTTGGGGTGACTTAATTGCAGCTTTCAGGTATCTGAAGGGAGCTGTAAAGAAAGGTGAAGAGAGACTGTTTACAAGAGCCTGCAGTGACAGGACAAGGAGCAATGGCTTCAAACTGAGAAGAGGTTTAGATTAGATTTTAGGAAGAAATTCTTCCCAGTGAGGGTGGTGAGGCACTGGTTTCCCAGACAAGTTGTGGATGCCCCATCCCTGGAACCGTTCAAGGCCAGGTTGGATGGGGCATTGAGCAATCTGGTCTAATGAAAGGTGTCCCTGCCCACAGCAGAGGTTTGGAACTAGATGACTTTTAAGGTCTCTTCCAATCCAAGCCATTCTATGACTTGAGACAAAGAGTTTAATAGAACAGAAAAGGCAGGGAAATGAATAATTATGATGATAATAATAATAGAATTAGAATATATAAAGCAAGTGATGCACAATGCAAAGGCTCAACACCTGCTGGCTGATGCCCAGCCCGTTCCCGAGCAGTATCTCCTAGACAGGTTTTCACCTAATTTATATACTGAACATGACACCACATAGTATGGAATATCCCTTTGGCCAGCTGGGGCCTGCTGTCCTGGCTATGTCACTGCCCAGTTTCTTGTGTTGGCACCTTCTCAGTCTCCTCACTGGCAGGGCAGTATCAGAAGCTAAAGTCCTTGACTTAGTGTAACACTGCTTAGGAATGACTAGAACACCAGTGTTATCAACATTATTCTCAACGTAAATCCATAATACAGCACCATATCCACTACTAGGAAGAAAATTAACTCTATCCCAGTTGAAAACCAGGACAATATAGAAAACAATTAAAGGTTTCCAAGCTAGAAGTTACATACTTTTTAGTTCTCAGTTATAGCTTAAAATGTCAGTAGGTTCTAGCACACTAAACTCCATAGCAGTAAGCAATTTATACAAAACTCAAATTCCTGTTAAAACTACAAATTCTATCTATTCTCTTAAATAGAAAATACTATCAGAATATTTGCTGTGCTTTCAGGTTTATTATATGCACGTTCATATCACTCAGCAGCACAAATTCCACCTGTAGTGTATGAGCACAATGTCACCTTTCTGCTGACTTTACAATAGCCTGTACACAGCAGCTAAGCTGTCTCTCCATCTGCTAAGAAATGGTGAGCCCTGATCAATTTCCATACAGCTCCCTGGACTTTTTGAACAAGTTTGGATGAGCAACATGAGATATTCTAGTGCTTTCCATGCATCATGCAGCATCATGTTTCTGATCTGTCAAGCACATTAAAAGCAGACCTTTCTCCTTGTGAATTCACAGCCTTGCAGTCTGCAAAAAACAGTCACTGAGTTCAGTTCCAGCCTCTATAAATTGTTCAGTTAGAGCTGTTGGGTTAGTTTGTTTGGTTTTTTTCTAACCTATTACACCAAATCTTGATAGGACTTTTTTCATTCCCATATTAATGCAGCCTGTCTTATCCAGAGTTAAGCCAAGGGAAAAAGTTAACCAGAAAAGAACCAAAAGAATTTATTTTAGTTCTACATAGTGGAAATAACAATCCAACAAAGACCAGATGAAGTGGTCATAATTCTCAGCAGATAAGAAACCTCACCAACAATCAGCATTAATAATAATTCTGCAATTCTAGGTCCTACATCTATAGCTTCAAACAGAAAAACATTCAGATTTAAAAAAAAAAAAAAAAAAAAAAACAAAAAACTAAAAAAATTCAACTTCCTCATTCTTTAACTGTTCAAATCAAATTCTTTCCAAAAGCAAGCATTTTATTCTGATCAAGGACAAGTGCAAGCATGATACTTAAAAATCAAGGAGCACACTTAGGAGTTTTATCTGACCAAGAGATTTTTACCTTATTGTAGAGCTAAAAGAAAGTAGTACCTAGAATCCATTGCAAGATCTACTGCAAAGTACATACACCTTAATTTCTTATTTTCTTGAATGCAACCACCCTTTAGTGTCTTTTCTTTTTCTATGCATTAGCTTACATAAAAATTAGCTAGGATCTACCACAAATATATTATATATTATTTTATATAATATAATATTATTTATATAT